>JADBJO010022644.1:5000-27630 GCA_016801955.1 Conus betulinus
AAATCGAGCTTTAAGTTCGACCAACCAAGCACAGTCATTGAGGGATGATGACCCCATATATCCTGAGCGCTGTGTGTGGTTGGATGAACTAAAACAGAACTGAACCCGATACTGGCTCAGGTTGTGAATACGAATGACATTTGAATATGGTTATCCGCATGGAGATTAAAGATCCAGAGATTTACAACAAAAAACAAGGACACAAGGAAAGGACGTGGTTGAGGAGAGGAAGGAGGGAGGGGGAGATGATGGGAGCGGGGGCAGACAGAGAGAGAGAGACAGAAAAACAGACAGACAGACAGACAGACAGAGCGACAGACGGCAGACGGACGGACAGACTGTGTGTCAAGTGACCACTCCCTTCACACTCGTACATAGGCAGAGAGAGAGAGAGAGAGAGAGAGAGAGAGAGAGAGGAGAGAGAGAGAGAGAGAGAGAGACAGACAGACAGACAGACAGACAGGCAGACAGACAGAGACAGAGAGAGAGAGAGAGAGAGAGAGAGAGACAGACAGACAGACAGAGAGAGAGAGAGAGAGAGAGAGAGAGAGGAGAGAGAGACAGACAGACAGACAGACAGACAGAAGAAGAGATGAATAGACAGAGGAGGACAGAGAGGAGACAGAGAGAAATTCAGATTTTCGGATTCGGAAAAAAAATATTCATGATAGGCCATGGCCCCTAATGAAGGGTTCTGTGAACATCATATAATCAATTGTAATAAAAAAAAAAAAAAAAAAAAAAAAAGAAAAGACTAAGAATTCATTTATATGTATTCTCTTAACAAGCGTCAGTATCTATATGCAGAAAGAAAACAAAAACAAATGAGTAAATATCTCTATGATGTTGATATTTCTCTAAACGTAAATGCTTTATACAGGTACAGACCGAAGTTTCGTATATCGTGAGACCTGTGTGAGGACATCAGTGAGCTGAGCTTGAATGACGAGGGATGTTGATAACATTTAGGGTTTATAAAACTTTCTCGAATACCTCTTAGTTCTAGGGAACATAAAACAAAATGTACTTCGTTTTCTTCTGCTTCTTTGCACAAAAGACCAATCAAAACACCTCTGTCAACAGCTCTATCTAAAAGCTATGCACTGTCAAATTTGATATTCCAATCTGAATCGTGTTGTGACATATTTCAAATGTGGGTTCAAATCCAGTAATTAGTAAAGCCTCAGAGAAGGTACATCACGAAAGGTTCTAAACATGTCAGATCTATCACTGTCTGAATATGTCCAGTCCATCTTTGCCAATTACAATTAATCGTTGACGAAACGTACGAATGAAATTGTTAAAATTTCCAACACCCTGATTATACAAGACAAATCCAAAACAATATTCAAACAGCTACGCACTTGTGACACCTAATTTATTTTACCTTTGACATCTAAATCACATAATAAATTATATGCTTTGCGTGGTATTCTTTATTCTTCGTTCGTTACAACTTTAAACCGACAGCAAGTGCATTTGACAGCAGTTTTTATGTATATAGGATATCTATTAGTTTCACCGCGTATAAGGTCATTTGGTGTCCTTATATCTACATCTAAGAATTTCTTTAAAGCATAAGAACGAACTGTTTCACACTCAGTAGCTGTCTATCTAATCCCCATAACCGTTGAATTTGTGAGTCAAATCATTTTATGAATAAGACTAACGAGTTGTTATTGAGGATATACAATTTCTTCGTGATACAGATCAACGCATTTTTTGACCGACTTGCATGATTTTTGCATGAAACAACAAAACTTGGTCAGGTGGAGAAAAAATACTCCCAAATACTTATAAAACATTGACAACAGGTATCAAACAACCGTCATAGAACCATCTTTCTCTTACACTTAAATAACCACCTTTTCGGAACACTATGATATTACTTTGACTCATGTTGACATTTAATTGAAGTGAAGCAGAGGTTCGTAGTAAATCATTTAATTGTGTTTGTAGTCCTACTACAGTCTCAAAACAATAACACTACGTCATCAGGTCATAAAAGAATGAATAGTTCTAAAGCATCCGGAGGAATTACAGCACCATGTCTTCTATTATTGATTATTCCAACTGCCAGTTCGTTAATAAACACAGAAAATGATACAGACATAATACATAATAAAATGGATCACCCTGTCTTAACCCAGCTGTACAGTCAGTGCAATCTGTCAAATTTGCACCACATCGAACTCTTGCTTTAACTACATCATACATACTTCTACCGCATTTGTACACTTTTTCTTCCACGCTATTAAAAAAAAAAAAAAAAATGGCCAAAGAAGATGTCTGTGAATAGAATCAAACGCTTTTTCAAAATCTATAAAAGCTACGTACAATTTGCGACTGTAAGCAAAGTGTTTCTGAACTAGAGCTAACAAGGTGAACATATGATCCACAGTTGAATATGAGAGAGAGAGAGAGAGAGAGAGAGAGAGAGAGAGAGAGAGAGAGAGAGTCAAGGGGTGGAGGCAAGTTACCACCCCCTTCACATTCGTACACAAGCTGATAGATAACAATAACAATGACGATGTTCATTCAAAGAGGCAAAAGCCCCATTTGAAAAGGAATATGCAAATTAGAACAAAGTTTGTTTTTTTTTATGCACTCTGATGCACGTGAGGAATATCCACGTACGCCTCATGTTTATATGGATTACAATAACTTCATATTGTAGTGCTTCGCTGTTATAAAAAAAAAACATACAAATATACGAACCGATCATTCAGAAATGTTTTACTTTTCGAGGATAACAGTGATATCAATCTAAATATTGCAGGTCTGTTATCATACCTGGTAGCAATGTACTTTACTGGTAAAACATTAAGCAATGGGCAACACAGAACAAAGTGAACGTTGTCCTGTACGTCAGATCTTCACATAATACATGACATATTCCTTTTATCTTTGTTATACCTTTGACCATGCGCTGCAATGTCAAAAAACACCAGATCTAAACTTTGTTAAAGTACATTTAATAAAATGTGTTAATAACTATTCCACTGTAGGGTTCAGCAAAATTATTCACTTCAACTGTCTGTACAGAGAAAAACCTATCACTACTATAGATGTGACTGTCGCAGTCTCGCTGCCTGCAGTCTATCATGCGCTGTTTAAAACAAGCAATAAAAAAGTGGAATTACGACCCACACCCTGGGTTAAGCTATACAAATGAAAAACCAGAGCGACACAAACATTTCGAATAGTCGTAACCCACGTCACTTTACCTCTAGCGTCCAGCTCGTACAATGATTTGTATGCTTTAGCAGACAGTCTGATAACATCCATTTGAATCACTCTATGCTAATCTTTAATGCATTTGAAAACGAACTGATATAAATTGGAACCTTTCCCCATACACCACACTATTTGGGGTTCGTCTGTCAACACATAAAAATCTGTTCATGGCAAAGCAGTGTAATTTGTCAAGTTCTTGTCCTGTTTCAATTGCCCAAATTACAGCACCATACCGAACAGCTGAACTTCTGCATCAAACAATTTGAAAAAAAGTGAGCTGAACTGTATCAAACTTGTATTAAACGGTGGAGAGAGAGAGAGAGAGAGAGGGAGAGAGGGAGGGAGGGAGAGAGGGAGAGAGAGAGAGAGACAGAGACAGAGACAGAGAGAGAAAGAGGAGATTTTAAAGTCGTTTACTCGTATTTGGGCCTTAGGCCTATATACAACGAATAATAATGATAATAACTGCAACGATGATAATAGTGATTGGGAAAAAAAAAGGGGTGGGGCAAAGGCATGGGGATGTGGTGGAGTGGATGCTAACTGGGACTTTGGGCGAGAGAGAGAGAGAGAGAGAGAGAGAGAGAGAGAGAGAGAGAGAATCTGAGCAAAGATAGTACATCTTTGATCTGAGTGTGTCTGTGTGTTTAAAGTGACCACCTCGTAACACTCACACACAGGCATTGAGAGAGAAGAAGGTGGGCAGGGGGCGGTTGGGGACAGAGAAAGAGAGAGAGAAAAAGGAGGCCCGGAACGGAGGAAAGGGGGGAGGGGGGGAGGGGGGAGGCAGAGAGAGAGAGAGAGAGAGACAGAGACAAAGAGACAGACAGACAGAGAGACAGACAGCGAGACAGACGCAGATGGAGAGAGAGACAGAGACAGAGAGACAGGCGGACAGAGAGATAGAGACAGACAGACAGACAGAGACAGAGAGAGAGACACACACACACTGACACATATTTTATTGCCAACAGCAAACAAGCAACACACTCACACACATACACAGCACGTGCACACTGGCTCTGTTCCTGGATGTTTTAAACATGCTCTAGTAGTTCCTCTTCTAAAGAAAAATGGCCTACGTCCCGATGAACTTAAAAACTCTAGACCTGTTTCACACCTTCCTTTTCTCTCCAAACTCCTGGAAAAGGTTGTCTTTGTGCAACTTGAACGCCATCTGTCCCAGCACAATCTGTATGATATAAACCAGCCTGCATACAGACAGAATCACAGTACCGAAGCAGCGTTGCTTTGTGCGACTGACAGTCTCCTTCGGTCCGCTGATATCACCAAGTGTGAACAGACTATAAATCAACAACAACGTGCACACACGCACCCGCGCGCACACACACACACACACACACACACACACACACACACACACACACTCACACACACACACACACACACACACACACACACACACAAACTCACTCACTCGCTCCGCACACTACAGTAATCCATTGTCTTCGACCATCAAGCCATGAAAAACACATGATAAGCGCTAACAGTAGATTCATACATCGTCACACATTTTGGCTCAACAAATTGTAAGGATACTCCTTCTGCGAAAATCACTAGCTTCTGCTATATAGCTTGCAAATGATATGGTATTTTGTTCATTCTTACTGAATAGAATTGCTACGAGATCTTTTCTTTGTGCACTGGCTCCCTGAAAATGTTACATCTACCTCGAATACCTGCGTAAGCAGGACAATCAAAAAACAAATGTATTTCGTCTTCGCTGTTGTTTCCCTCTACACACATGGGGCATGCTTTATTGTCCGATGCTTCGAACCATTTTTTGTTTGCATTGAGGCCCAGTGTTCTAGTTCGAAATTTTGTTAAGTTATATTTACGCCATTTATTTGTAATAAACGCGAAATACTTTTTCCATTTCCTACTTTTAAATGAGAGAAACCATTCATATTTGACGTTTCCATCCATGCTGGAATGCCAGTTTTGTCTGTAAGAACAAATTAAACGATCAGTAAATTCGGATATAAACCTCGCTGTATTGCCTACACCCTGACAAGGCAAACGATACCAAAACCATTTTCTGTCAGTAATTTCTTTACACGAGAGACACCCAGTTAAACTTTCCCGTATCGTGTTGTATGTAGCAAAAGCATTTTCATACGCTTGACTACAGAGTCTGGTGGTAGATAAATGAACTAATCTTAACCAGTCTTTAATTGATTTGATATAAGTTCGTATAAACAGAAGATATCGACCACTTTCACCCAAAACTACTTTATTCGATGCATGTCACGGCACACGCATAACACGCTTTATTGCATACGTGTGTACTTTTTCCATGTGGGCGTTGTTCAATAAACCCCACACCTCAGATGCGTATGTCAGGATTGGTTGTGTCTGGGTGTCGAATAATTTCCAAACAAAACCGTATCAACTGAATTCCGTCTTCTCATTGTTCTTAAAATCTCCTTTCCTACACGTCTCCAGCCAGCATGTATTTAAGCTTAATTTCGTAGTGGAAAACATGCATAGATATCTATAACTATTTGTCACTTTGATTTCTGATCTGCCGTAGAACCATCTTTCATGCGTACTAAATGCCCACCATTTCTAAAAGCCATGACATTAGTTCTACTAAATGTACAGTCAGTTGCAATCTGACAGATACCTTTTTCTCTTTTTTTTTTTTTTTTTTTTTTTTTACAGCGTCCAACTGTTTCAGCAAATCAACAGGTGTATCAGCAAGGAGAACAACATCATCAGCAAACACCATTAAAAATAGCTCAGTAACCCCTGGTAACATCTGAATCCCATGCTTTCCATTCTGTGAAATATCTACTGCAAGCTCGTTACTGAAAAAAAAGCAAATAACAGGAGACTGAGCAGACATCCTTGTTTAACGCCAGACGGACAATTGAAATAATCAGAATAAATGCCAATATCACGCGGCGACACAAAGGTGAATTCTCCTTTGGAGTGTGTCCCCATATGTTCCATTCACAATTATAAGTTCAAACATGAAACATAGATCCAACAGAGATTTGCCAAACTTATTTGCCACCAAACTTCAAAATATTTAACGGCCCCAAGCTTAGTCGTTTTGACACAGTGTCCGAATCGTCCGTCTCAGAACTTATTTCCAAGTCTGCTACAAAGTGCTGTGATCTTGACCCAGTCCCCACCAACCTCACCAAACAGAATCTTGCCGATCTTGTCCCAGTTCTCACGAGAATTATAAATGCTTCTCTGGCTACTGGCTCTGTTCCTGGATGTTTTAAACATGCTCTAGTAGTTCCTCTTCTAAAGAAAAATGGCCTACGTCCCGATGAACTTAAAACTCTAGACCTGTTTCACCTTCCTTTTCTCTCCAAACTCCTGGAAAAGGTTGTCTTTTTGTGCAACTTGAACGCCATCTGTCCCAGCACAATCTGTATGATATAAACCAGCCTGCATACAGACAGAATCACAGTACCGAAGCAGCGTTGCTTTGTGCGACTGACAGTCTCCTTCGGTCCGCTGACAACAAAAGAGCATCGCTCCTGACTGACTTTGCTAGATCTCATTGCCGCATTTGACACTATCGACCACAGTATTCTTTTAAAAAGACTGTCGTGTCTATCGGTATCATAGACATGATTTCGGTCATACCTGACTGGCAGAACACAATCTGTGTCTGTTGGTAGCAAGATCTCCTCTCCCCTTCCCCTGGACTTTGGTGTGCCCCAAGGCTCCGTTTGGGGCCCCCTTCTCTTCTCTCTGTATATTCAACCTCTATCTATGGTCACTGAGGAACACGGGATTCCTCATCAGAAATTTGCCGATGACACCCAGCTGCACAACGCTGCTGAGCCTGCTGCATTCCATCATTTGGTATCGGAATTTGAACTGTGTTTCCAATCTGTTAAATCGTGGATGCTTAAAAATAAGCTCAAGCTAAATGATGAAAAAACCGAGGCTCTGTTGGCAGCACCTCGTTCTGTTTTGGATCGCATTTCTGAAAAATCTATACAAGCTGGAACCAACAAAATTCCCTTTGAAGACAGTGTGAGGGATCTGGGTGTCCATTTGGATAGTACGCTATCCATGAATGTCCAGATCGATCACCTGTGTCGTTCAGCCTATTGGCTTTGAGAAAGATCGTGTCAATTCGCTCATATCTTACACAGAAAGGACTGCTCAACTTTACTGTTCCCTCATCATGTCAAAACTCGATTACTGTAACAGCATTCTTGCTGGTCTTCCCACTGTCGATATAAACCGACTTAAACGTATACAAAACAACGCAGCCAGACTTGTTTTCCAAAAGTCCAAAAGAACCCACACTACACCTCTGTTAGTTAGACTACATTGGCTTCCCATTCATGCGCGCATTCAGTATAAACTCGCAACACTTGCCTTCCGACACTTTGATGAAACATTGCCTGCTTATCTTTCCAACACACTTGTCACTTATCAACCCTCTCGCACTCTCCGCTCTAGCAGTGATAAACTTCTCAAGCTTCCCCGCATGAAACTGAAATCCTTGGCCAACGTTCTTTCAGTTATCAAGCCCCCCTTGTCTGGAAACTCCCTCCTCTCCCAGCTCTGCTCTTCACAGACTCTCTCTACCTTCAAATCTGGTCTCAAAACGCATCTCTTTCAGAAGTCCTTTTGTCTTTCTTCATAGCTTACGAGTTCATGCGTGTTTCCCATGCATTCGTGTGTGTGTGTGTGTGGGGGGGGGGGGGGGGCTCCCTTCTGCATGTTTTAAATTGTACCCCGTGCAGTGTTCACGAAATTGGAGGCGGGTGGTGGGGGTGGGGGTGGGGATGGGGATGGGGATTGGTTCTTTTCTTCTATTCCCAAATTCTTGTCGCGCGTTGTTCATAAAATGTCATGTGTGTGTGTGTGTGTGTGGGGTGGCGGGGGGGGGGGGGGGGGGGGGGGGGGGGGGGGGGGGGGGGGGATAGAGTGGGGGAGGGGGTGTGGCTTGTGCATCTGTTTTAGTGCTTGTTTTGTGACCTTTTGTTTTGATGCCTTTTTCTCAATATTGTGCAATGTTTATGGGAACTTTTATTTTTCCTGTATTATGAAGTGTTCTGAGGATGAGTCTTTTTTCTCATCGAAGAGAGCTATATAAGCTCGATTTATTATCATTATTATTATTATTATCATTATTATTATTATTATATATGAACAAGTCTTTAGAACATCGCGCCAAAACATTTTTTACGTGTGCGTTCACAGTTACTGGATTAATGTTAAGAATCACATTTATCTTTATATCGTCACCACCATCATCGTCATCATCATCATCATCATCATCATCATCATCATCACCGTTGTCAGCAACAGCACTAGCTGCTCCTGCATTATCATCATCATCATCATCATCATCATCATCATCATCATCATCAACTCATCATCATCATCATCATTATAAACATCAATAAGAACATCATTACCATCATTCTCAACACCTGTACAGAAATTAGACATATTCTCAAGTTTGGATTGTTGGCGGCCTCTACGGGCATTTAAGTCGCCAAATGTGAGGATATTGAAATCATTATTTTCAGTAATTTCCGGCAAAATTTCTTCCAGTAACAAAATTCCATCTTTGATCCGAGAGTGATTGTATGTCGACCCTCCCTCAGGCATCACATAACAGGCAATGAGCAATACATCTTTGTTTACCGTAAATATTTCTTTGTTTGCTTTTAAAACTACCATGTTGTCACGATTAACACTGATCTGGGTCACTTGATCATTAAAAGAACGCCACCAGAATTACGACCTTGCTTCGACAATTTCTTAGCAGGTGCACGGAACTTCACAAAGTCGCGAAAAATACCAGAGAAATCAAATTTCTTGTCGATAAACGTTTCAGTTAGACATACAAAATCAAAGCCATTTAAATAATAATTTTTAAAGGACACATCACAAAGTTTACTATAAAGATTTTCAACATTGTAATTAAGAAATCTTATTTCATTTACCTGATGGTCTTGCCTGTCGTATTTCGAGTTGTTTTTTTGAACGCAGAGACCTGTCACTGCCAGTTTTTGCCAGAAAAGTGTTTAATCCTGTCTGTATGCACGTACGACTTCCTCGCGCTGCACCTTGCGTGGTCACTCTCCCATGTACACGTCGTGACCTGCTGCTGTCTGCAGTACCAGGTGCTCCCTGCCTGCCACGCCACGCACACACTGAGAAAATGTCCCCTGACACGTAATGATGTGAACCGGCCGTGGAAATCCTGCCACTGCCAGGCGAACAGTCACTAAGACCTCTGCTGCACAGTTTTCTTACTGTAGCAGACACCTGGCTTGAAGGCGAAGAGTCACACACACCACACTGTTGTTCTTGTAGGAAGTCCGGTCGCAGCTTCCCCTGACATCACGTTGACTCGTAGGGAAACATCTCCCGGTCACCGCCACACGCTACAAGCCGATCCTCTTCTATCGCCCCCGCCACCACTGCTTCTGCTGCATTCGATTGGCTGGTCCTTGGTATGACGTCACAATGATGCCGAGGGGAATCCCCAGTTTCACCGCCATCTTCACCGGCTGCTAAGCTTTCCGTTCGTACCAGCCTTCGTCGTGTTGATGTCACCACGTGTCGCCCCGTCGCTGCCACCTCCGTGTATGATCGTCGGCGTGATCCGATGGTCAACTTGCCTCTGACAAAATATGCTGCTTTCCTCTCTTGCTTTGCCTTCGCCACTATCTCTGTCTCTCTCCTGGTCATATCATTTGCCAGCCTGACGCCTTTCTTTTCTAATTCACGGCGGAATTCGCGATTGCGAATCAATTCCATTTGTCTTTCCATTGTCGAAATTTCACAATCATTGTTTTGGCTTCGCCAGTTTTTTTCTCTGACCTACCGTGTGACCACGGACAATGTCTTCTTTCCATGTTTTGTGACCACTGACACTGTTCAAGATGTCCACAACACATCGCGCACACGTGTCAAAATCTTCTTTGTCGTTGGGAGGGATACCAAAAAACACGAAGATTGTCCCGCCTCGAAAAACTTTCAAGTCTGTCGAGCTCTTCCTACATCTGCATTACTTGCTGTTCTAGTCCGGACACTTTTGCCGACAGATTCTGTGTCTCCTCCCTACCTTCTGCCATTCTGTCATACAGCTGATCCAGTTCTAAGAACAAACTTTCCACAGCAACTGACAGCCTGTTTTGTTACGTTTCCACTTGGGCGCACCGATCGTAAATCTCTTTACATTTATTAGACACTATATCCCCAGTTCTGATTTAATTTCGAACAGTTCGCTACGAATAAACGAATTCTGCTCTCTCTCTGATGCTCATTGTCCTGTTTCATCTCTTCTCTTTGCTCTCTGAGAGCTAACAAGATTTCCGTTGCCATTTCAGAGAGAGAGAGAGAGAGAGAGAGAGAGAGTCAAGTGACCATCATCTTCACACTCACACACAAGCTCAGAGAGAGAGAGAGAGAGAGAGAGGAGAGAGAGAGAGAGAGAGAGAGAGAGAGAGAGAGAGATGAATGATGAGTGAGTGATTTATTGTGATAAGCTTAACAAGCCCATTCACAAGATTGGGAGACGATGGGGTGGGGGGACTGTACAGACACAAAAAATTAGAAATAAACATCAAAGCAATACAAGAAAATATGTCGCGATTGGATCCCAGATCACGGAATTGTATAGACCGTTAAATACAATAACACATGTGACTGTCAACTGGATTTTCCAGATATTCATCAGTTACAACAGTGCAATAATCACGAAGGATTGTCAGGATTTCGGTTTTCCACTCTCTTGCTGCGTATAGTGTTGCCTTTCACCTCTTCTTGCAGTTCCGACAGGCGATCACTCATGTTCCTTGCCATTTCTTCCAAGAGAGGGAGAGAGAGGGGAGAGAGAGAGAGAGTGGAAGGAGAGGTGAGGAGACTGATTGATTGATGATATTTATTCCCCAGGGTAACCGATCAGCAAGAACATGTTTTTTTTTCTGGCTCTTGTCCCAGTTCAAAGACGAAGGATATCAACACAGAATACTATTACACAATATAAAACTACCTATAACAAGAACAGTGATGATTCATATTATCATTCATACAAACAAAAAGTATTTCACACACACACACACACACACACACACACACACACACACACACACACACACACACACCTAGCATATAATAATCCTACACGGAAAAGAAGATTTAGAAGCATCTGACACAAAACTAGGATCATCAGCATATACCTGAGGAGGAATGAACTGCTGATTCATGAGGCAGTCATGTTTAAGTATACGTGTTACCTATTCAACATTCTTGTTGAAAAAAAAAGAAAAAGAAAAAAAAAAGAACAAAAAAAAAAGAATAAGAAAAAAAAAAGGAAAAAGGCGACACTTATTTTCAAGGCAGAGCAGAATAAGTGGTAATGTTGAGGGCTGAAATAGAGAGAGAGAGGAGGGAGAGAGAGAGAGAGAGAGAGAGAGAGAGAGAGAGAGAGAGAGAGAGAGAGAGGTAGACAGACATAGAGACAGACATAGAGACAGACATGCAGACAGACGGGCAGAAGAAACGAACGGGGGAGGGGGGGGGGGGAGACAGACAGACAGACAGACAGACAGACAGACAAACAGACAGAAAGACAGACAGACAGAGAGGGAGTGGCGGGACTGCGACGATGATCCATACACACAGAAAGAAAATCATTGCTCCAAAATTTCACACGGTAACTTTTCATAGGACAGTCGGTCGGCAACAACGGTTAACGACTGAATAAACAAGTCGTATTTCATGGGTTAGTAATAAGAGTAGTGAATTCTGTGGAGTAGTCGATCCACAGCGACGCATATACTCCGGGAGGAGAGAGAGAGAGAGAGAGAGAGAGAGAGAGAGAGAGAGGAGGGGGGGGGGAGCATTTTACGGCTTGGGGCAAAACAATGCGGAGTGCGCAGGCTAGAAGCTCCCCAGACGCACAGGAGGCGAAGCCACATAAGACTACAAGCGCTCTGGCGGTAAAGGAATGGAAGACGTTTTGTCGGAAAATCAACACTAACCACACACCACGACCAAATTCATGTAAGCGTGTTGAGGCCAAGCATAAGTTTGAGCCAGCATTTAATATTAAACTTGTAATTGATCAAATGAACATCCCCGATCCCCCCCCCCCCCCCCCCCCCCCCCCACCCGGATAATTTCACTTTCTCTTTTTTTTTTTTAAATTTCCATGGATGACTTCATTCACAATCTACAAATACATGACCCTTCCCTTCGCTGACATCACAGTTAAGGCCTTTGCACTCATCTGTGACCCTATCTTTGTGCCAGGTGGTCTTCCACATATAGTCTCATTGCTTTGATTTAATCTCAATGCTTGGAGCTAACTGGCTTGTACGTTGATGACCATATGGAAGTAAGCAGAAGAATCAATTTTCAGACACAATTAAAAAAAACTCTAATTACGCAACTGTATGATATACAGACTCGGTTCCTCAGGCAAGGCCTTCGCGCATCAATTTTTGATGTGCATCCTGCACACAACTTTTCTCTGACCCTGTTCAAGAACTATAATGCCCACATGAAAAACCCCAATCAGTTTCTAACTCAACTGAACAGTTTACATGGCACCTACATACTTAGGTTGAGTCGGTGAGTCCTTTGAAAGCAGCTACTGTTGATAGCATGTAACAGTCCGTTTGCAAGTTTTGCTTGCATTGAAATGACACTGGCTGTTGCACTTGCCAACAACTTTTTACTGACTTTTTTGTTAAATGCAGTATGGTCATGATAAGTACATGTTAGAAAGAGGGTATTTAATATGCTGTAACTAACTTTTGATTTCTTTTTTAATTGTAATTTGAAGTACACCCCTAAAAAGTCACTTTTTCTTGATAAGTCAGTTTCAAAACACGAAAAGCCTTGGAATCACTCCCAAGTGAAAGACAAATGATGGGACAAAGGAGTCTCTCCACCTGTATACACAATAAACAGCTCAGATTGGTATTAACAAGCAGTTTGCGCATGGTTAATGAGAGTACAGTGAAGCAACTGCACTGATAGTTGTCTTCCTTCCGGATTTCAGACACAACTCAAAGCTTATTCTTAACAATCAATGTTCATATGGAATGGACAGCTGCCAAGATTTGCTGGGAACAACTCTCATGTATGTTCAAATGCTATTATGATAAGGGTACCTTATTTAAGATGTGCTGTTTCTCTTTTTTTGTTGTTTTTTTGTGTTAAGTTCTTTCCAAAACACACCCCTTTTAAGATATGATTTGTGTTCCCCAAATGCGGTAATTTATGACTAGTGTATTAGTATTAATAAAGTACAAAAATGAGTTTTATTGCATTGCTAATGCGAAAATCATTCTTTCCCAAATACAGCCTACATGTGTGTGTCTATGTTTAACAGCCATATGCATTTCAAAACAGTCATAGGAGTGCAGGAGTTGTTCATTGGAGAGAAAAAGAGAAAAGGGACAACTGGATGGAGGGTGGGGTGGACGTGGGGAAGAGCGACTGGGTAAAAAGTGAGAGAGGATGCAGGGGGAGATGGGAGGGGAGAGACATAAGAAACTGTACACTCAGTACCACACACAAACACAAGTACACATAAACTCTCTCTCTCTCTCTCACTTACTCATACACACACGCGCGCGCGCGCGCACGCGCGCACACACACACACATCTCTGCCACCACCAGACTCACCACCATCACTCACACACACACACACACACACACACACACTAATATGAACATATCCTTACCTGAAGATTTCTTTGCAGATTTTTTTTTATCATCTGCACTCCAGAAAATCATTCATAAATTGACAGTTGAAAAGACATTCTACATGTTATTCTGAAACCATATAATCATAGAACATGTTAAACAGAATATCCCATCCCCCTTCCATCTATATACCGATACCATTCCTCCTATCCCTGCAACTTACTGTTGTTTCTAACACTCACCTCTGCTGAGCTGCTAAAAGGTCCGCAAGATATAAGACAGAAAGAGGGGAAAGAAAGACGATTGTGTGTATATGTGTGTATGTGAGGACTGGAGTTGAGGAGAGAAGTGTGTATGTGTGCATTGAGAGGAGGGGGAGGGAGGACGGCATGAGAAGGTGATGGGGACACACACACACACACACACACACACACACACACACACACACACACACACCTCCGCAATGCCTAGATGTTTTGTGCCAAACTAGGAGGAAAAGAAAAGTCAAGAAAGAACCACATATAATTCTTTGATAAGACAAAACATAACCGGAAAAAAAAAATGAGTAATTAAATAAGAGTTATGGTGAAAAGGTAAACAAAGCGCTGGAATTAACAAACAAACAAATTTTAACAAAGTCCCATCACCCTATCTAGCCTCATTATTTGGGTGTTTCTATTCAAATCTGATGACAGTGAGTGCCTAATGCCAGTTTTAAATGAAACGTGAAAAATGTCAAATTCACGTATAGGCGGCCACACGTCACAATTATTATTTTGCACCAAATCACCACATAATCCATGTTGAGTGTCTTGAAGCTTAGCCTAAGTTGGAGCCAGCATTTGCTATCAAAGTGATGACTGATCAAAAGACCATTCACCCCTCCTCCTAAATCATTATACTTGGGGTTTTGTTGTTGTTGTTGTTGTTGTTTGCTTTTTTCTTGGGGGGGGGGGAGGGGGGGGGGGGAGAGAGATTTCTACAGATGACACCATTCACAATCTTCAAATGCATGACCTTCCCCTTAGCTGTCGTCATAGGTCAGGTTTTCACACTCGCCCGTGACCCTACCTTTGCACCAGGTAGTCTCCCAGAAATAGCCCCATTCCTTTGATTTTTGCTGTGTCTGCTTGGAACTACCTGCCTTGTACCTTGATGGCCATATGAAATAAACGAGGAGAATCAACTTTCAGACACAATAAAAATACTCAACACAATCTGATTGCGCCAGTCTATAATAACTCGACTCCTTAATTAAGCAAGACCTTGGCGCATTTATTTTTGGTGTGCAGTCACTTCTTCACAGCCAAGCCGACCGTGTGGGGATATAGTGGGGTGGGGGGTGGAGCATACCAGGACTGGTAAGTTTGTTCAGGTGTATCAATTAACACTTTTACAGTTTGCGCCAAGTATCTAACAGTTAGGCCTCAACAGGAGCGTGATCATCCACCTGCGCACAAAGCCATTCAACATCACAATAATACAAATAAAACACCCCCAAATCAGTCATGATGATGTTCATCAGATTAACGAATCTAAGGTAAGGTAAGGTAATGTTGCTTATAGCCCAGCCCGCAAAGGGCCATATCAGGGCTGTCACTACGTTAACATCACCTTACAAGTCATCCAAAAAGAAAAAAGTAATAATATAAAAAAGAAAACAATTCACGCATTTCTTTAAAATACACCTTCTGAAAACGCACCAGAAACTTCGTTAAAAATTTTCCTTCCGTAAAATCTTAGATCCGATGAACAATGTTGATCTCTTTTAGATACTCAAAGATCACGTCAGGTGGGACATGTCTGAACAAAGTTTTCATGGAGTCTGCTGTAAAGTGTTTATGTCTCACATCAGTCCCAACATTCTAAAAGAATATGTCTCACTGTGAGTGGTAGATGACATGGAATGCACCACGGAGCTTCTTCACCTTTTATAAGATAAGAATGGGTAAAACGAGTGGCCTGTATGCAAACGGCACAAGACTGTTTCGTCTTTACGGCCACCTCTGGAACATGGTAAAAACCTCTTTCAGGTCTGGACGGATTTTAAATAGTTTGTTATCCGTCTGCGAGTTCCATTCCTCTTGCCAAATGTCTTTGACATAAGTCTGTGTTTTGGGTTTGAGATCAGTGTGAGGAATAGACAACCTGCCCAACTTTTTCTTTGTAGCACTCTTGGCAAGCTGATCAACCACCTCGTTGCCTCGAATGCCCACATGGCTGGGAAACCAAGCAAAAAACTATGTTGTATCCATCTGTTTTCAGAGAGGTGTACAGTTTGAAAAACTTCAGCAGCTGAGGGTGCTTGAGATTACGGCCGGCAATGGCCTCCAAAGCAGAAAGGGGGTCTGATGAAATAAGGAACATCTTTATGTTTCGATTTACAGACCATTTGAAGAGCCAGGACCAAGGCTGTCATCTCAGCAGTGTAGATGGAGCTGTCTGCTGGAATGTGGTTTGTACATCTCTGAGGGGGATCTGCTGCACAAAACACACAGCAGAGGCAGCTCCCTCCTCAGATTGGAACGGTCAGTGAAAATTCTTTTGTAGGATGGAAACTTTGAACACAGTTCGGCAAAAAGGGAATTGTATGCCAAGGAACTAGTGGAATCTTACGATACGAGACCAAATCAAACCGAATCTCTGGAGTGAAGAAATTCCATGGTGGGTCATCAGGAACTTGGAAAAATCACAAACTACTCCCAGGTCTATATCTGCTTTTGTTCAAATGGGGAGAAAGACGAATTCCCAACAGTGCAATGGAACTGGGGTGGTCATCGAATTTCTTTCGGAACTTGGGGTCGAAAACACAGTCATATGCAGGGTTTTGAGGTTCAGAAGAGAGATTATTCAAGGCAAGTTTCAGTCGACGATTTGAGAGGGATGGTTCTCCTGCCTCAGCATACAGTCTATAAACAGAGATGGTGCGGAACGCACCCAGGCACAATCGAAGCCCTTGATGGTGGATAAGATCTAGACTTTTCATGTAGGAAGGTCTAGCCGAGGCGTACACTACACACCCATAGTCCAGTTTGGAGCGGATCAGAGCCCTGTAAAGATGGAGGAGAGTTTTCTTGTCAGCGCCCTAATGTGTGTGTGTCACACGACCCACCACGACCCGCAGAATGTTCCGTGCTTTCTGACATGCAGTTTTTAAGTGTTGGATATGACTTTTAAGTTCAGCTTTGATCAAGAACAGCACCCAAAATTTGGCTTAGTTCACAGGTGGAATGGTGGACTTGTCCAGACGAATTTCAGGATCAGCAAAAAAAGTGACGAAAATTGTGGAAATGGATTGACTGAGTTTTGGTTCTTGAAAAGGTAAACCCGTTTTCCTCGGCCCACTGTTGAATCTTACTGACACAAAAGTCGGAGTCGACGCTGTATGCTGGCGCAACAGGCTCCAACTGCGCACAGCGCGAAGTTAGAAACAAACAGACAGGACTCAGAGCTCTGGTTGACCGATTTCACGATGTCGTTGATTTTGATGCTTAAAATAACAGGAGAAAGAATACTCCCTTGAGGTACACTCAGCTCCTGCCCATGGATGTCAGACAGCGTGTGTGCCGATACGCATCTGGAACTGTCGGTCAGCCCTGAAAATTTTGAAGAAACAGAGGCAGATGACTACGAAAACCAAGTCTATGAAGATCCGTAAGAATTCCTGATATCCAGGTGGTGTCGTACGCTTTTTCCAGATCAAAGAAGATAGCGACCACATGTTGTTTATTGATGAAGGCGTTGCGGATAGTGGTTTCTAGATGGACTAAATGGTCAACTGTCGAGTGGAACTTCCGAAACCCGTACTGTTCACTCGCTAAAAGGCCATCGGTTTCCAGCTTCCACATTAGTCGGGAGTTGACCATCTTTTCCATTAACTTGCAGAGGCAGCTGGTCAGAGCTATTGGACGAGATTTTGAAGCGTTGGTAACGTCTTTTCCAGGCTTAGGAATCGGAATGATCAGGGCTCTCCGCCAGGAGGGAGGAAAGCACCCAGTGGTCCAGATATGGTTGTAAACTTTGAGAAGGGTTTGGAGACAGTTTTCTGGGAGATGTTTCAAAAGCTGATTATGGATCTCATCCAGACCAGGGGCAGAACCGTTGCAGGTTTGTAAAACTGATTTCAGTTCATTGATCGACAATGGCAGATTGTAGGCTTCAGTGTTGTCCGGTGAGACGTTACAAGGAGATTTTTCTTTTAGAAGTTTGTTTTTCATAAAAGCAGCCGTTTTATTTGTGGAGGAAGAGTTCTTTTCAATAGTTGAGGCCAGCAGATTAGCTACAGTTTGTTTATCTGTGATCAGTGCTTCTGCAAGTTTCAGGTGATGAATTGAGGGGTTGGTGTTCTTCCCTTTGATTTTCCTGATGATGTTCTAGACTTTTTTCTCGGATGTTTCAAATGTCAGGCCGGAGCAGAAGTTTTCTCCAAGACTGACGTTTACTTATTTTTTAAACTGCATCGTTTTGGCTCGGAGTTTTTGATGGGCTCGAGTGTTGGGAGCTGAAGGTCTTTGGAACACCCGACGCTGAGCCTGTTTGCGTACTTTCAAGATTTGTTGGCAGTCAGGATTGAACCAAGGTGTTTGAGGCAGTTGGAGTTTGTCGGAAGACATTGGAACACAGGTTTTTTGCAGACTTTATCAAAATATTGGTTAGAGACTCTGCTGGGTCTGGACTTTGAAGAATGTCAATGTCCTGGAGCTTCTTTGAAATATTTGCAGCAAACACATTCCAGTTAGCCTTCTTATAATTAAGCTGTTGTGAGATGAAGCGTTTTTCAGCTGTTATGGGTTTAATAGAACAGGAAATTGGTCACTTCCATGCAGATCGTCATGGACAGACCATTCATAGTCCAGGACCAGTAAGGGGTCACATATCGACAAATCTGAACACGAAAGTGTACCCGTGGAAGAGTGGAGGTAAGTTGGAGGTCCATAGGTCCATCGTTTAGGCAACACAAATCGAACTCTGAAAAGACATCTTCGAGAAGCAGACCTCTGGTGACGAATCCACACTACCCCAAAGAGGATAATGTCCATTGAAATCACCCAACAGCAAAAAAGGTCGAAGAAGTTCTCCAATCAGACTGACAAGGTCCTGACAACAACCGGGACAGAAGGTGGGAGATATAACGAGCAAATTGTGACAGTTTTATGGAGAGTGACTCTCGCAGCTACTACCTGAAGAGGGATAGCCAGAGAGACGGGACTAAACAGCAAAGGTTTTGTGTATAAGAAGGGCAACACCGCCCGTTAGTCCCAATGTGGAAGGCTGTGCAGGTTTGGAAAGAATATTGAAGCCAGAAAGAGTGAAGGTCTTCTGGCTTTGATTTTTTGTTTCCTGGAGAGCTACTACCTGGGGTTTTAGTGTACGACACAAAAGCTGCAGCTCCTCAAAGTTTGAGTTTAATCCACAGATGTTCCAATGAATTAATTTACTATCCATGGTGCAGAGAGCAAACAGGAGAAATCAGTTCATCTCCGAGTCGTTATCTGCATCCAATGCAGCATATCTGTTTTTAAGATGGACTGGTTTTGGTTTTCCAGACCTGCTGGCAGACTTGCCCGCAGGCGAAGATGGCTTGGGTTTTGGAGACGGTGGAAGTTTTTTTTTTTTTTCGTCTCCACCATCTCCACACTCGTTGTACTCCCTTGTCTGCACAGACACTGCTCTCGAAAGATCGAGGCGACAGGGCTGTGTTTTTCTACTCTGCCCAGCAACAGATGAAGTAGACTGCTGGGCAGTCTGTGGGGGGTGGTGGATTTATTGCCCCCGTCAGGGGCATCCGCTTTGGGTTGGGAGGAAGTTGACTTGCCTGCACCGGGGCTTGGCATTTTTTCTTGCATGTTTAAAAAAAAATGAAAACATCGGTTTGACAACAAACTGAATTTGTTGAGACTTTCTTCGCAGCCGAAGCGTATGAAGAAACTGGAGAAGTCTGACTACCAAGGACCTGTTTCCGTGCCTCGAAAAAGGAGATTTTCTTTTCTGTTTTTATCTTTTGGGTGTTTGATTCTTGGATCCAAACTGGGCAGCTGCGTGAAGAGGAGGGGTGGTCGCCACCGCAGTTTGCACAACGAGCTGGATCTTTATGGCCTATCATGGGATGTTTTGGAGCAAACACCACACACTTCCTTTTCAGAACAGCAGTCCCTGACGTGTCCAAAATTCTGGCACCTGAAGTACCGCATCGGAGATGGAATGTACAATTGAACACGGATATTCAAGTAACCCACTTTGATGACCTGAGGTAATGAAGGGGTACAGAATGTCAGGAAGAGGGTGTTGGTGGGCACTCTTTCTGCACCTTTACGAACTGTGACCCTGTGCATCTCTGTCACACCTTGGGATGCTAGTTCCGTTTTTATTTGTGTCTCCGAGACACCTCCGAGATCTGGACATCGAATGACTCCTTTGGATGAATTGAATTGTTTATAGGGAGTCACCCAGATTTTTCTGTCTACTAGCCTTGTAGCCCTCAACAGCTGTTCAAATTGTTTCTTCGACTTGCACTGGACAAGCGTTTCCGAGCCTTTTCACCGACTGAGGGTCACCTGCTATTCTTTGGGAACCCCTTCTGGATTGCGAAAGGACTCAGAGCTGCTCTGTTCCTTCAATCACAAGCCAGGAAGCCCAGAATCCTGTCCTCTCTCTTGTTTCAATATCAGAGTCGCTGTCTGAATCAAAATCCGTCGAAACTGGGGCCACTGCCTTCCTATTCTTTAGGGAGGTGGGGGGAGGGGGGGGGCATGTTTTATGTGTTTTAATTTCGCCTCTCCCTTATCCACCCGCCACAGAGTCCAACTATGGGGCCAGGGCCAAGAAGTCACTGTCTTGACCCTTCCAGGCTTAAGGAGGGATATACGACTTAAAGAGAATATATACAACCTTCTGCTCCCTGATCATGCTCAAATCCCGGGGGCAGAAAGCCGAGCACTGCAGGGGTTACCTTAGCCAGCCGGAGAACTGCCTGTCTTGACCCAGCCCCCATGCAGGGGAAGCCGATTGATACACCCGGGCCGGAGTGTACCTCCTGTCTAGGAGAGGTCCAAGCCAAAGTGATGTGTTGAGGGCACTGGCTCTCTCGATCAGCAGGATCTCATTCCCCTCCATCACAGGCCGCACCGCACGGCAAACGCGGCGGATCTTAAGAAGACCACAGAGAGAAAAAAAGGAATGTGGAAAAGAAGACTTAAGGGGAGACGAAGATAGAAAAGAGCCAAATAAGAAAGGCAGAAGATAAGGAAAGGAAAAGGTGGGTTGCTGTTAGTCTGAGCCCTCACCCATAGCCTTTCTGACATGGGAGGCCCTACCGGGAGCATCAACTCCTTACCACGTTGTGCTTAGGCCAGACAACAACTGGACTTTCCAGGCCTAGAAGCATTTTCAAAAACTAGCCTATCATCAAGTATTGATGCCCCCCCGCCAGCAAAGCCTAAGGGATCACGGGACCGCGCAAGCCCTCCGACCACGGCAAGGTTGCAGCCCCCGAAGGGAGGTTCTGGCTAACACTCGCGATAAGCATACAGCATCTCGACGAAGGACATGGCCCAAACGGTCAATATAACAACCAGACAGATTATATTCTGATGAAGAACCGGAACAGGTCTGGCATCACTAGGGATGAAACAAGGATACTCCCAGGAGTTCACAATGGTATTGACCACGACCGTGTCAAGATGACCTTTAAATAGTCAAGAAATGAAGAATGCAGGGGAAATCTGGATTAGACAACGTGATGATAATTTGTGAAAAACAACGACATAAAGGAAGCTTTTAAGAGTGGATAAGGCTAAAACAAACAGATCGTAAAGTATGCACCGTCCACGTAAGAGACAGCAACTGTTTCACACCGGGGGATTACGTCATGAAAGGTAGACTGAACATTGCTCTGATTTCTACAACAAACAGAGCAAAGGAAATCCTTTTGTGCCACCAGAACAGGATTCACCAATGATTTCCAATAATCCGTGAAGAGTCGCAACAGCCGTGATGTCACTAAAATGTGGTCAGGCTGCCAACAATTACTAAAATATGGTCAGGCTGCAGCCCTCTTGAAACGTGGTGAAGAAGCAGTAACTGATATCTTAACTGCCATCTGCAACAAAATATGGCTCACTCACTGGTGAATGATCTACGCGATGAATTAACCGATAAGCGTCACCCTTCCCTAGAAAGGAAATTTCCAACACCACCATATACCAGCAACGTAATGCTCAATTTCGTTAAAAATAGAATATCGCTGCAAGCAGGTATTATTGCTGAAGAACAGGCTGGATTCTGCAAAAGTTCAATCGCAAAAATCGTATAACCCATGTACCCTTTGCGAAAAGCATCTCCAACTTCAGAGAGGTTCTAACATGTCTTCCTAGAACTCCAGAGGGCGTTCAGCCGAGTCTGACATTAGGCGCCATGGGCCATAATGAAGAAATTTAACATCGGGCACAAACTGATCAACATTATCCAGCAAATGTACTCCGAAGCAACCAATGCGCCAGTTACTGGAGTTCGTCAATTTCTTTCTCTCTCTCTCTCTCTCTCTCTCTCTCTCTCTCTCTCTCTCTCTCTCTCTCTCTCTCACTCTTTTCAATATATTTCTGGGATGCAACAAAACTGATGCTCTTGGAGATCATGTTTACACAGTCAGCACTTGGGAAACAACCATCATGAACCTAAGCTTTGCAGAGGAGATCAATGGCCTAGCAGGCAGTA
>JADBJO010022645.1:0-27629 GCA_016801955.1 Conus betulinus
AAACGAATGCGAGTGACATGACGTGGGAATGTGGTACATCGAGTGTTGCATTGGAGGTTTGTGAATGAGCTCGGACATTGATATGTATCTTGTCGTGCTTCAATCGGTGCGGCGGGGGGGGGGGGGATTGGAATAATGTATTTCTTCGACTGTGGTACTTTCTTGGAGGGGAACTGTAAGAATACCACAAGGCCCTCTGCTGCCATCCGTTTCGGCAACATTTGCTTGTGATAACAGCGTGACAGTAGCGCCTCAGAGCAAAATGACATTAAACGGTACATAAATGACCTGGGCCCAGACTTGGGCACCTGTGTGACCTTGAATAAGGGATGACCATCTGATGCTTGCTGGGCTTGGCTGAAGAACAATAAAAATGAAATACTAATAAAACTACCCGATGTTTTACAGAGCAAAGACATTTCAGTCCAATCGCATTGACAAGGTACTATGGAGCGAGAAATTTACTGAGTACAAATAAGGTGGAACAGTCCTCCAACCAGGTAGGCGGGGAAGCCGAAATATGTTGCCACCAGGATTGAAACAGAGAGTTCCAACGGAAAGGCCACAAGAGCGAGAAGAAACTGACTAAATGGACATTCGTTACAGAACAAAAAACAAAAAAAAAAACACTCAACGGCAACGTCTGTGAAATGATGTCAAAGGTCTATACTTAGGAATACTCCATTCTGCAAAGTGTCAAGCAGACAACAGTAAAAAAAACCTGATCAGTATATGAGCAGCGGTGATGCTTCATTCAAAATTAGACGAAAAACTTAGTTGATTAAGTAAGCTCTGAAATCGAGGAAAAATAAAAAAGGACATGGTAGAGTGGGATGCAATAGAAAGCTATGCGTCAAAGGATAGTGTGATACAGGTATACATGTTGTCTTCTATGGGATCCATTCTACTGACAAAGGCCAAAAAATAATGTGATTAACAGTAATGATACACATGTACCGTAGTGAACAGGGCAACGAAGCATACTGGGTATATGGAGCGATTTAATAAACATGAAAGGGACACAAAACGACAACAAAATCTATGACCCGACCTGTAAAGGGTCAGTTGGACACACACCACCCACACCCACGACACCACCACACCTACACACACACAATTTCAAGAACTGCATAGAAAAATATGATGACTGGAGGCTCCATAAGTGCTGCAGACGTGTACGAAAGTGCAGGGAATGTGCTTGGCCACAGCTTTTTGATTTCGTGAAACTGGAGGAAATTTCCGGGAGCCCGACGATGGTTTTTAATAGCTTTAAGTCAACACAAAACTAATTTCCACGTACGATTAGTGGGATGGAAAGCATCAGGTGGTGATGAACGTATTGCAAAGGAATTGCTGTCAAGGCGAGAAATATACATAATGACACGCCCTGACATAACTGACGAACACATATAAATCATGAAGCTCTTCAAGCACCTTGTGTGCACATATAGAGTTGTTGTGGACACAGTGCAAAGATTCTAATGTTGTTGTGTTGGCGTTTCGTGATTGGCGTCTAGCAGGGACTCGTTTGGCTTGCAGCAAGCTCCGGACACGTGTCGCAGTTCAGTAGAACTTGCCAGTCAATTAGCATTGGTAGTTCATCTCTCAAGGTACATTAGGACTCTACTTTATTACAAACCCGAATACAATGTGGTTTGTCTTGTTCGTTCATTTTCAGATCATGGGATTGCCCTCCTCCCTTGTCCCTCGACGTGAGGGGGTAGTAGTCGGTCGAGGGACGCTGTGTCCCTCGTGGACAGATGAATCTTCGAGGGAAGTAGTGGTAATACACCACGCAGAGCATAGATTGATTGTCTAAGTATATGTCTTTGTAGTACCTTTGATATTTTTATTTGTCAGTGTAATAATCCAAGGGGTTAGTTGGTTTCGTGGAGGGTGGTCCAGTGGGGTTGTTGTTGAATCTTGATGTCTCTGTGGAAGTTGTCGAGGATGGACGAAAACACGTTCTTTAATTATACACCTTGATTCAGTCTGCCGTTACAAACTAATGAATATACAATGAAAAACATGCACCACAAAAACAATAATCGGGGATGGAGGACTGTATGGGCGATGGGGAAAGGAGGTGACGGTAATCAAGTCATTTAACGAGTTCGTTTGATAGGAACAGGCTTACCAAAAATGAACGCATAGGGCCTTAGACTAACCAGCAGAGATGTATGTAATAAAACTCCTCTGTGAATATAAGTGTTGCAAGGAGTGCCGACAGGGTTCTGTCTTGGCCCCGGTTTGGGTTTTGTTTGGTATACAACACCCTTGTCGGATACAGTCAGCTCATGCGTCTGTTCTGGCCTGTTCACCGTTTGCATGATGATGGTCGCGGTTACAAGAGTTCAACAGAACCCACCGAGGTTCGATCCGATGTGGGTTCAGTCATGTCTAAAGCCTTATTCGATGTTGTGCGATCTCATGGATGACATTTAACAACGGCAGGTGAAACGGTACAAAACGGGACTCGCTTAGCTGTGTTCATCAAGAACGGGCACTATCCTGCTCCATTACCGGACTCGCAGTGGTCGTGGATGCTGCCACGTGTTCCATGTTCAAAATCAAGCAAAGAAATCGGTGGCGTTGTCTCTTGACATCACATCTGACAGTGAATGCTCAGAAGTCATGAACTGGATTCGTACAGTTTTAGACTTTGACGCTCCGGCGTATCAAGTGTCAATTCGCACATTTCCGTCTCTCACTGAGGCAACAAAAAACTCTCGTTTCGGCATTGTGCTCTCCCGTCTTGGATTATTGCAATTGGATTCTCCTTGGTGAATTGCCCACAAGAACGTATAATACAAAGAATTCAGAGCTTTACAAAATACTGCAGCACGCCTTGTCTTGAGGGTTCCCCCGTAGAGACCCACATCATCTCCGCTTTCTCACACTCTGCACTGGCTCCCCATAGAAGCACGCATTAGATACAAATTGCATGCATGTGTTTCGTGCCATCAATGGATCTGGATCCCTGTCTATCTTTCTCGCACCTGGTTACATATACACACCGGCAAGAACACTCCGCTCATCATCCCGACACTCTCACCCCTCTGCAAGCCACGCGTTTTCAACAAAAACCTATGGTGAACGTTCCTTCTTTTTTGCAGCTCCTTCTGTTTGGAACTCTCTCCCACTTTTCGATCCGCTCTGCCAAAACTGTCGTCACCCCGCCCCTGCCCACCCCCACTCTTCGCCCCCCCCGTCCCGCCCCACCTTCCCTCGCCTTCCCCCCCTCCGCAAGACCAACAACTCTGGGAAGGTGGGTGGAGAGGGCGGTGGGCCGGGGGGTAGGGCGGGGGTATGTTAGGTGTGGGGTGAAGGGGGGGGGGTGGCAACATGGGAGGCTAGGAATGTTCACCCCCATAATGCGTCCATCGTCGGGTCTGTGAGTGGATGACAATCCTCAATGCCTTCCTGGAACTTGCATCACTGCACGTCTATCAACCAAGAACGATCGGCTGTACTAGACTGACCTGAAATTGCCTGTGGCCCTGGAATGGGCTAGGGTGTGTTTGTGGGTGTGTGTGTCTGTGTGTGTGGTTTTGTGTGCAGCTCCTATGTAAATCACTCTGTGACACAATCTCAGTGAAACGTTAGTTATCCTAAAATTCCTATGAGGCCGGCTGTTCCACAAGAACACCATGCCCAAAGCCTTGCTTTATGAGCCGAGTATTTATGGACAAAGTCCAATAGGTTTGTTTTGAGACTTTCATTGTGTCTGAAACTGGATTTACCTCTTTTGTTCGTCTGTCCACCAAGGTCATACCGAGCTGGCTTCCAAGCAGACAGATTTAAATAAAGAACTGGTTTCGGAAAGAATCGCTGGCACAAAGATGGGCTCACGGCTGAGAGAGGACGCCTGAAATGGACGTCCCGCCTAAGGGAAATTTACGCACGTCGTTTTGAAGTACCTGTGTGAAACGTAGTGTCATCGTGGGAGTCCTCCCCAGAGCCCAGCCCCCCTCCCCCCCCCCTCGCCCAGATCGCCCCTTCTTCTCAACACCACTTGCTACTGAGTCGGTGGGGAATTTGTCGTCTTTATCAATTATCATTAACATGAAAAGCTGGCTCGACACTTACGGTGGCACCTCACAAATGCTGCGTGATTTTTGTTTGGGTTTTTATCATAGCGTGATTATAGAGCCAAATCCTAATTGGTCGGACAGTGTTGCAATCTGAGCGACGGGCGGCACGCGCGGCTTGCGACCTGTGTGGTTCTGAGTAATGTTTACTGTGCGGGTCGTGAGAGGGTTGGTGCGGTATGGTTAGGTATCCGGTACACAGCCCCGATCCCATTCTGATCGCCGGCCGTGACCGGCACGGTCGTGCGATCACTCGTCAGCCACCACGCGGTTTCACCGCAGTCCTGATTGTAGGGTTTGCGCGCGTCGTCGTGGTAGGAGGGGGGAGAGATGAGGTAGAAGGCTGGAGAGGGGAGGGTGAAAACAAGGGGGTTATTTGGACGTGATCGTGCTGCTCGTTTAATTAAGACTCCGATTAACAAAGCTAGAGAGAAAGGGGGGGAGGGAATGGAAGAGGGAGACTGCCGAGGGGGGCGAAGTATCAGAGAGGGATGGGTTGGCATTGTCCACTCCATGTACTGTCCTGTGGTACGTTTACTTTTTGTCAAAAAAAAAACTAAAAAAAAAAAAAAAAAAAAAACGTCCATGATTCGGTAATCACTGTTTAGTGAATGTATGAACCCTTGACTGTTACGTACTGGCTCAGTCTAACAAACAGCAAAACATTTGTTTTCCGTCACACAATCTTCTAAATGCAAAATACCCCTCACACCCACGATCGCACGCACGCACTCACCACGCACGCACCACACACACACACCCACACCCACACAGACGTCACGCACAAACCACAACACACCACTGAACACGACACAGGAGCATCATTCACACACACACTCGCCATGACACTCACGACACGCACACATTACACACACACTCAAACAGATTCACTCATCACGTCCAAACACACACACACCCCCACAAACCACAAACACACATCCATGGTCAACAAGTCCAATCACTCACACACCCACCACACACACCACCGCCACACACACACAACACCACACACACACACTCTCACGCTCACCGAATATCACTCATCACGTCAGTTCACTCAACACAACACAGACACGCACACCAATACCCACACGGACTACGCCTCACCAACAACACATCACAGCACGACCACGCGCCTGCGCCGACATAGTGAACCCAATATGAATAGTCCAATCTACTCTCCCTCCCTCCCAGTCCCAGTCCCCCTACCTGCGTCCCTCTCTTCCTCCATTCGGTCTCGGTTCCCTCTCAGTAATCTTCTCCTCTCGTCAGCGTTCTCTCTCTCTCTCTTCTTTACAGACAACAGCCAAACATAAAGAACACGTGAATCAATGTAACCGGGAGATATATGACCTGTCGTATACTCGAAGAAAATACAACTACACAACACACCCCACACCATCCCAGCACATGCACACACACACACACACACCACACACACACGCACGGCGACGCACGCGCACACACGCACACATACACACACCGCAAGCGCGCCGCAAGAACACACACACAACCCACACACACATGAAACCGCACCACACACGCACAACACACCCACACACACCCACACAAGGCCCCACACACGTACTCTCTTCTCCTCTCTCATACCTCAATCTCCTCATCTCGCGCTCAACCCACACACACCCACACACACACACCACACACCCACACACCACACCAAAAAAACACACACACACATGAACAAGCGCGCCAACACACATACACCGACAACGCGCGCGCGCGCACAATCAGGGCAAACCCGTGAAGATAATTCTCACTTTCTCTCTCTATCTCTCTCGCATCAAATACAATCAATAAGAAAAAATCTAAAACAAAACTTCATCATCTCACTACATCAAAACACAAGAAAAAAAATACATCCTCATCTCTCCTCCGCTACATCAAAATCATCGGGTATAATGTAAATACTCCTAGCACTGCAATACAAATACACCAGCCGAGTCCCTACAATCGACACGACACACTAAGCTAGCATATGGTAATACAGGGGTGGGGTAGCGTATGACTGTAGACGGGTGTAGTGGGCTGTTGTTCGGCCTTGAACACCACAAACGATTATCAATTGTTCTCTATTGATTATTTCAGGCGTTTCATTATCAACTACACACAACAACAGGACGAATATTGAACTCTCTCAGATGGCGCATAAGAATCATAGTGGTCACCCGTTTCTCTGCCTTGTTATGTATCTTGTTATTTGTGTTATTTTAATCCCATCTCATCTACTCAACTCTCTCTCTACAAAAAACTCTCTCCAATCTCTCTACTCCCATTCTCACACAAAACAACACCCACCAACACACAACCACAACCACAACAACCCACACACAAAACACAAAAAAAAAAACCCACCTTTTAGTTTGATACACACTACAATGAATGTGTATATTTGTTTGCAGAAAGGAAGAGGAAACTGTTATGTTCTGTTACACCCCCCCCACCCGCCCCCCCCCTCACCCCCCTTTTTGGGCCAAAAGCCACCTATCGTTGGGTAATGACCAAAGCCATATCAAGAATTGATCAACCCTCTTCTCATCTCTCACCGCCTCTCCTCGGCCCTCCCTCGTCCCTCTCTCTCCTCCTCTCCTCTACTCCCCTCTCTCCCTCTCCGATCTCTCTCGTCTCCCCCTACTCTCTCGTCTCATCTCTCTTCTCTCTCTCTGCTCTCTCTCTCTCAGAACGGATCTTAATTATTCATTGTACAACTGGCATTGTCAAGCTGTTACCGTATTCCCCCGTTATCTTGTATCTATTTCTTTTCGCACATTACTAGATCGTAATGACGTGTTAGATGAACCGTTGTTTTTTTTTTTTTTTATTTTTTTTTTATTGTTGTTGTTTTTTGTATATCTTTGCCTACGCTCGTGTACAGTGTGCGCGTGTGCCTGCGTGTGTAGTACTGGTGTGAATGTCGTGTTGCGTGTTTGTGTTTTGTTTGTGTGTGTTGTGGGTGTGTGTGTGTCTGTCCGATTATAGTTTGTGTACGTGCTGTGTGTGCCTGCGTGTCTACGTGGGCTTGGGTGCGTTTTTGGTGTGTGTGTGTGTGTGTGTGCGCTAGCTGGAGACACGCGCGCGCGCTCGCGTTTTTATAATCATGTACGGTACAAAATAATCCATCATTTGTGAAGATGTGACTTACGAAAAAAATAATTCATCACAGTGCAACGCTCGATGTCATTACATTTATTTATTCGCGTTTTTGTTGGGAGGGGGTTTTTTTTGTATGTTCCTGGTTGTTTTGTTTTTTTGTTTGTATTGTTTTTACAATCGGAGGTGGTGCAAATAGCAGTGCCAATAGTTGTGTTCCTTGCTTGGCCTTTCGCGGGTTCGGGCTGAATAAGTTGTGTTCTTTTCCTGATCATATTTGGTGCCTTTGAACTGCTCTTTCCTGCTGTCAGAATGCACTGCTACCTTTTCAATAATGCGATATATTATATATATATATATATATATATATTAGATAATGATATTGTGTCTATATCTATCTATCCATGTGGGTCTAGACCTATATAGCTAGAGAAGTAGGTGGGGGAACGTAAGGTGGAGGCCGTCCGTTTCCCCATGTTTAGCAAATTCGCTGCAAAAACCCCACACACCGCAGCACTGCAGGAGCCATCCTGATAAGTCTCTCATCAATGGTTCGCGAAGGCATCAGTATGATGTAGTGTTAATGAGGTTACTTAGTGCTTGCTCCATTAATTTTAAATTATGGTATGTAGGGGTTTAATTTAGGTTTTGTCTATAATTTATATACTTGTAGGTACTTATAGTTGGGTTATGATTAGTTATAGTAATTATGTTGAGAGATGATTCGTGAGGAAGTCGGTATACTGGTTTAGTATAGATAGGTGAGGTAATAGATGGAGTTGAGGATCTGCTCCCCCCTTTCTCTCTCTCTCTCCGTCTCTCACTCCTTCCCCCGCCACCCCTCGCTCCACCCATACCCTCCTCTTTCACTGGATGAGTTTCCCCCCCCCGTCCCCCCCCCCCGCCCCCCCCCCCCCCCCCCCTGCCTAACCTTCCCTCCCTCCCTATTCCCGCCAGCATCATCTGTCTTCCCCTCTCGTTTAGTGCGAATTTTGTTCTCTCTGCTATTTCCTCCCTCCCGTCCCCTACCTCTCTCTCCCCACCAACACCCCCCGCCCAATCCTTAACTTGCTACTTTAGGCGACACGAAGAGACCTTAAGCGAACAGTCAACACTAATGACTGGGTTAGAAAAAGAAAAGAACACAATTCCTGCGGCTTTTGTGTGAAATGTGGCCTGCCACACGCCAACGTCTTTTATAATTGTGAACTGTGACGCTTCGTTTCGGACTTTTGCCAAGTGCGCTGTGTTAGAAGACGCTGCCACGGCGCAGCCATGTTTCGTAAAGTGCGCTAAATACAGATCAGTTTGACGACGCCCTTGGCGGCACGCCCCACTTTAAAAAAATTCATTTCAGTTTTGACGTTTGACCTTGATGGTGCAGCGCCACCTTCAAACAGTTCATTTACCTTCCCGTCTTTTTGTGTCATTTTACCAACACTCACACCCACACACACGAACACAAAGAATTTGGTTTCGCGCCAACTCGTGAGCATGGTCATGTTTTCTTTCCCTCCTTCTCTCCTCCATCTCTCCTCGCTCTTCTGCCTGTCCTGGTCTTCTCTCTCGTCCCTCTCTCATCTCTGCGCCCCCCCCCCCAGCCCCCCCCACCCCCCCCACCCCCCCCGCCCCGCCCTCCGAAACCCAGCGCCCTACTCTCGCTCGTCCCTCTCTCTCTCTCTAATATACAACCAATAACAGCTTACCGCACATCACAGCATTTGCGCACTATGCAGCATATAAACCCTTTCAGAACATCACAGCCTGAACACATACAATCATATCGACATCTTTACGAACATCACAAGCCACTCGCAGATACAAACCATATAAACATCTTTACAGAATATCACAGCACTGAAAAGAAACAGTCCACGGATCACAAAGGCGCTAACCAAAGAAAGACCCATCACAGCGAAGACAGTCCCAACTTTATACAGTGATATCGCAGAAAGATCATCACACAGCGAAGACCGCCGAACTTTATACAGGAGTTGACCCAGCAGAAATGCCGTCAGCACCCTCCACACGTTTGACGTTATAGCAGACAGACACTTTTTCCCTGAAGCGTTTGAGACATAGACAGACGACCCAACATGTAGATCAGAGAGAGGGGCAGATCATAGAAGATAAAGAGAAGATAAGAGAGAGAGAGAGAGAGAGAGAGAGATGGAGCTTGGGACACAGTTATCCACATCACAGTGATTTAGAGGACAAACAGACCAAACTGTCCATTTTTTAAAAACAAGTGTAGAAAGAAAATGGATAGGTCAAAGATAAGAAGTATTTATGTGTTCGTTCGCAGTACATTGGTTGGACATAAGCCAAGCACATCAAGTCTTTTAAAGACTCAAACAAGTGGTTTTCCCTCATCTCGATCTCAGGTGGGGTTTTTTTCCTTGAACAGTGGGCTGGTTAGCTAGATCGCTGGCTGGGCAAAAAAGGCAGGTGTGTTGCACGGCGGATCTGCCCAAGGTAGTGTGTTCCCTCCGCTGTCTCATTTTTTTGTACACACTGTGGTGCGGGAAAGGGGGGGGGTGGTGCTTTTCTTTTGTCCTCTCATTAGTTGCTCTGCGGCACACGGGGCCCCCCCTGTTGGGGGCTATGGCTTGTCATTCCTCTTTCTTCCTCCGACATCCTCCTCTCCTCCTCTCCTCTTCTTTGTGTCTGTGGGCGGGGGTCTTTCGTTCTGCTGTTGACAAGGACTATATATTTGGTTAATTCTTAGTCTTGTTCTCCCGTGCTCTTGTGTCCATACCTCTTGTTTTTGTCTTCTGTGGTGTCGTCTCTTGTCCTAACTCTGCCTGCTTACCAGCCGCAGCTCTAATCTTAGCGGCGCAAGACCGAGACGACGTAGTGGTGTGGTTGGGTGTGTAGCTTATTGGCCAGTGCTTTTTGACAGTCTTTCAGCAAGTCGAGGCACCTTTTCGAACTCGAGTGCCTCGCCCCTTTTTGTGTGGGACCAGACGACATTCTTGGTGTTTGTGGGGTACCGGTTTATGCCGACTGTGAATTTTACAGCGACCGGTCCTCGATGTCTTGAACAGCAAAAGGTTTCTTTTCTCCCGAATGGGCTCCAGGTTTTAGATTGCTTGGCGTTTTCATCGTTGCTCTTGCTTGTTCGCTTGAAGTGTAACAGTCCGAGTTAATGGTTTCAAAAATCTAACGACACTCAGGTCTTTTTTAAATACTTAATGTCTATCTGTATAAACTCCAAACACAAGCTCCTCCGACAACAATCACGTTGATTTTCCTCAATATTTTGACCTCTTGTCTCGCCCAAGGACTTTAATGTTTTGAATGGCCATGTAGCAGCCTTCCGTTCACAACTTTTTTTTTTTTAAAGCAGGGTTCACCACAGTTTCCAATTGGGTTAGAGAAAGCAACGGCTGGAAGGTTGTAAGCTAATACGGGGAAACACGAGAAAATAAGAGTTAGGGAAAGAGAGAGAGAGAGAGAGACAGACAAAGACGACAGGACAGACAGATGAAAAAAACGAGAGAGATAGAACGAGATGACCCGTGCCTGCGCGCATCAAGAGAGAGGGGAGGAAAACTCCAGGGGAAGTGGGTAAGTTTAATGGTACATTATCGAAGGGAGAATAATTTAGTGAGTGAGTGGGCGCGCTGTAGACGATAGGGCGATCGGCAGGGCAGGGAGAAAGAGGGAGAGTAAGGCCAAGGTCGAGGCTGTGGTTTTGGTCGTGGCCCGGTGGCCCGGGAGGGGGGTCGTTTCGAAATGCGGGGGGGGGTGGCATAGGGAACGTGCGGAGAGTCCCGAATACATTTACAAGTATTCATTTTTTTATCAACGACGATCCAACACAGAAACGAATTTTCGCTCTAGTATAAAATATCCCCTTTCTACTACTACTACAACAACGGTTCATGAAAGATTTCCAGACAACATCGTGTCCTACGCATCACTGATATAAGGTCTCTAAGAGACAACCAATAGACGACACAAAACGTGTCCCCACACCCTGTTTGAAACTGTAGAGAATGTCCAAGTTTCAAAATCCGTACTACTTCCCGCATTAAGAGTAATCGTAAGTTCACATCAGTCGTAACGTCCATATACCAATCTGTCCACTGTGGGTCTACATAATACACCTACGGATATGTTAAAAAAACATTAAACGAGAATGTATCCTGTCCACATAAAATGAATATATAGTCTGTTTACCTCCCTATTGTTCCTCCAACCACTTCTAATTCCGGTGCAATGATCCGAGAAAGAGGGGGATGTAGGGGGAGAGGTGCAATTTGGAGGAAGGTAAAAAAAAAAATGGGTGGGGTGGTAACAGAAAGACGAAAGTCACCTAGAGGGGAGGGGGGGGGGGGGGGTGGGGTGGGGGGGGTTGGTTGGGGGGGAGAGAACCCAGGTAGACCACGACAGACGACGAAGAGTGAAGATAGTGATGCGGTGGTGGTGTTAAGAATGCTACGGCATTCGAGAGGAACTGAAAACGGATGAGAGATAGGGGGGGGGTCAGTTCAGTGGTTTTAACACTAACACTATATCCCGACAGCCACCTGTAAACATACGAGAGGGGGGGGGGGGGGGGGGTAGGTGAAAATTAGGGAGAGAAGGAGGATTAGGTTGGTTTACGGTGGAGAAGAACAAAAGGGGGGGTGGGGTGGGGGGAGGGGGGCTAGAGGGCAATATAAACAAAGCACGAATAGATAAGTAAGTGCATTCGCAGAACAATAAGTCTATCCTGATAATACCTTCCACACCCAAAATAATGAGATCCCAATAGGACGGGAATGGCCATAAAATAAGTGCACAAATATGAAATGTGCATGATAGACTAGAACATGAATCGCCCCACTCATCCCTCTCCACCCCCACCCCTATAACATTAAAATCACACAACAGAAGGATAAAACCAGCGATAACAACACAACCAAAACACCAAAAAAACTAAAAAAAAACCCCCACACCAACAACAGCAAACACACACACACACACACAACACACACACACACCCACCACACACATCGTCACCCCACACACTCCTTGCACGCACACACTAACTCACACATCGCAACCACACACACACACACACCACACACACCCTCACACACACCCACAACTACTCACACACAAACACACACACACACACACACACACACACACACTCAACACACACTCATCTCACACACACACACAACTCACACACACAACACATCACCCACACACACACACACACGCACTCACACCCACACTCACTCAAGCACACCACACACAACACACACACACACTCCACACCCACACACACACACGACACACACCCACACTCACACACCACATCACACAAAATGAGTAAGGTAAGGGACTGTTTGGACCCCCCCTAATGGGGAGCTTGGAGGGGATTTCCACCGGAATGGGTGTAATTTATAGCCCGCACTGCGCGGAGTAGTCGGCGCATGTGGGCGCGGCCAGGTGGGGCGGCAGGTGGGGCGCAGTGGCGGAAGGAGGTGGAAGGTCAACGGTCACGGTGTGTGGTGAATCAATGATCGGATCGATAATGTTGACGTCGAGGGTCTAATAATGTTTTTTTCTTTGCTTTGATTTGGTTGGCGTGGCTGGGACGAAGGGAGGTTAATATAGTATGGGGGGTTATGGGTGTTGTTGCTGCGCGCGTGCGGCTGGATTGTGGGTCGACGCCGTGTTTTGTGGTTGTGTGTTTTTTTTTAATAGATGGGGGTGTTTGTTGTCCTTTGTTATCGCGTGGGTTGTGTCCGCTGAACGTAGGCGTGTTAAACATATATAGCGACACATTTTTTTTTTTTTTTCATTTCATTCGAACACTTGCTTGCGCTTCCACATCAACCTTCCCGACGACCCTGATGAGTATGTTGAAGGATGACTGATTTGATGAGCATTGACCCTCAAGGCTCCTGTTTGACTCTTACCTCATCCTCGGTGGTGATAGGCAGAGCACCAAGTGAAGGTAGTCATCAAACAGAGAGGCCATTTAACAATAAAGCGACGCCCTCATACATGACCTGATACACCATTTGGAGTTTTGCCCTTTAATGTTCTCTTTTTTTTTCTAGATCATTCCACATCGAGCAATGAAAAACAACAAACGAAAGAAGAGGAACACAGGATCACAGACATAGAAAGAACAGACAGACAAGACAAAAGAGACAGATACACAGACATAAAAACACACAACGTAAGAAGGGTGGTTGTGGCAATGAGGCGGGTGCTTGGTATATTGATGGTGATGTGGTGGTGGGTGGTGGGTGTTCTCGCATCTCCTCCTTCCTCCTCGAATCATCGCTCCTCGCGGTGGGCCTCACTACTTGAATTGGACATACGCACCCAACCAGTTGGGTGTAATACGAAGCGGCTCGGCCCTCCTCATCCTCCACCACCTGTATCATTCTTCTTTCTCGTTCTTCCTTTTCTTCTTTCTTTCCTCAGTCTCTTCTTCTTCTTCCTCCTCCTTTTCAGCTTCACTCTTTCTCTTCTTCCTCCCCAATCGTCCCCTTCGCCTTTCTCCTACACACAGAGATACAGAGCCATTGACGTGCCTCTGAATATAGTCTGTAGGTAGCCGTTAAACAGAATTCCTTTTCTTTTTCTTTTCGATATGAAAACAGATTCACGAATGAGGCTTGGGGCTTATAGCATGTTTGTTTCATTAATGTTTCGTGTTTTTTGTTTCCCGCCAAAACACCTGATGTCACTGGGGGACTCACCTGTGATTTTTTTTTTTTTTTTTTTTGAGCTGGGCGTGTCAAACCATCGGCGGCAGACAAAGAAAGAAGACCAGACTCCGTGGCGGAACCATTACAAAGGAAAAAGAGAAGAAAAGACAGGAAGCGAACCACCCCTGGGAACAACTGCTACCAAGACAAATAGTAACAGAGACTCGAGGGTATAGCACCAACCAAACCCCAAACACAAAAATAGTGCCATTTTCGAAAGCACATGTAAAATACCCCGCCAGACCACACATACACTACACACACACGCACTACACCACACACAGATGTCTAATATCTTGAGCATGCTTATGACCTTGACTGTGATCTTCTTTTTAGGCATTGAATGATGGGACAAATTATAGCCACCGTGAGGCTTAATGAATCTGTTTAAGATTTTGTCCCTATTTTGAACCTGAACCTGAGACCAACACCACACAACACAAACAGCCATCAACCACAAAGACGGCACATCTGTTCAGTCCTAACCAACACCACTGTGTCCTTTCCTCCCGCGCGTCGTACTCCTTAAAGACACAACCACATCCCACATACACACACTCCACACACACACACAAGGCACGCTCCCCGCACTCGCACACAACTCTTAGAACATGAATGTCCTGGAGGTCCCCGAACAAAACAATACTGAGATGCTAGTGACCTGAGCTTTACCTGCTGGACAACCCTGATCGCGACATCTGTCACCCTACAACCGTCCCCGCGGCTGCACCTGCCCACTGTCTTGGGTCAAATCAAACCAAGAATGGTACCTGACATAGAGAGGAGAGGGAGAGAGAGAGAGAGAAAGAGAGAGGGAGAGCATGAAACATGGGTCGGTCCTCCGTGTCCTTCCCGCATTTACGGTGAAAAGGGACCTCGGCGGTTGATGGGCAAGCCCAGTGAAGCATCAGACAGGAGTCTATTTATAGAATGACGTACTGCTCTGACTGATTACAACCATTTGGCCTTTGCCCATATTAATTCTTTTTCTTTTTTGTCTGGTACATGCACACTTAGGGAACACATGCAATCAAAATACTATAGTAGAACAAAAAAGGATGTAGCATGTGTGCGGAACCAAACGTGATGTGGAAAAAACAGTCAAACAAAATATTGTGTACGACAACGAAAAGTATGGTTGTAGCCAAGAAATATTATTTCACAACCATATGAGCAGTGTAACTGGTTATACAAATTGTGCTTTACGAGGTGAGCAAATTACACACTGGTGTGGTGTTCACTAATAGAGACACCAACCATACTGTATACACCTCAGTTTTTATTCAGGCATGATTGAGGGATCCCTCACTTGGGACAGCATTACGGGCACTGTAGAAGTGTACTGTTCCGTTCCCGGGAACTTGCGTGGTCTCGGATCCTCACGCGTGTCTTCGCGCGCTCCACCCAACCCGACGGGTGGGGTGGGTTCCACCTCCCAACCGTACTGTCAAACTGCTCGTGCTGTTGCTTCTGTCGTGCTGTTCCTGTGTGAGTTCCCGGCTTGGGTACGTTGCTCATCTTGATTCTGGCACGCGGGCAGAGCTGATGTTTAGTGATTGCATCATGCCACTGAGTTTATGCTTCTCCCCCCTTTCCCCCTCACTTACCGGGTCTTCGACTCCCGCACGTCGGAGCGTGAGTCAATCCTCCTCTGCGGCCCTAACCAGGACGACCACCCTTGGTGTTGGTTGGTCTCTTGTAATGATTGCGCACGATACTATATTCGTGACAGTTCCGACATTCGCTTCGCCAAGTTTTGACGGTGGCTAAAAATGCTGCGTCCCTCAGTGGGTGAATGAGGCTCATGTTCCTTTTCTTCATGGGCTTGTGTTTGTGTTTCATGGTACTTTTGCTATGTCGCTCAAAGACGTTCATTGTTGACAGTCGGAGCGAGTAGTGTAGGCGGGAAATGACGAAAGGTGTGTGGGACCTCTCTACTTATATCATAGGACTGTGTAAGTTTGGCAAGGCTGTTGCTTGAACCACGCATCAAGGCCACGCTGGAAACTGGATATTCAAACGAATCCAATGCCAAAAAAAGCCAACTATCGCAATCAAGCACTAATCTTAATGTAACTTTCTTCCTTGCGCTGAACACAGCATCTGAAGCGCGATCAAAGCTAAGTGGCATTTTCGTTATTTGGTTTCGTTTTTGTTTCACCTGAAGAAGACCTATAGAGGGTCGAAACGCGTTGTGGTTTGTCTTGTGACTCGTTTTCGTTTTGTCCCACGTTTCTCTGGGCGGTTCGCTGACAGTCTGTATACATGACAGAAGATCAAACCACGTGTGGAAGAAAAGACGGTCTCTGTCGAGTCTCGACCACAAGGCGGTCTCCAGGAGTATGAAAGAAGCATGTGACGGCATTCTCCTTCCGCAATGCGTGCATTTTGCTCAATCTGCGGCGCGATACATTGGTAACCAACTCAGTGATGATAACAGATTCATAAGAGTCAAGCTAATCTGAGCTTTCATTTTTTCCAATCGCAACTTTTAACTTCCTCCAGAATCTTCTCCATTGTGGGTCGTAGATGAAAACGTGTGTGTTGTAAATGTGACACACCACTACGTTTTACAAGCGTTTTAAAAGAGACTTTTTCTGTGAACAGAAATGATAAATGATCTCACTTTGGTTTTGATCATTGGTCCTCCCGTTTTATGGGGGTGGTAATACCGACAAAACTTGGGGAAGACTGTGACGCAACGGCGATCTTTCTCTGTTAAAATGAAATACAGCACACGTACAACCAGGCACAGTGGCTGAGGCTGTCAAGTCTTGTGAAAAGGTCTTTGGTTACCAACGATAACTGAAACTGTGTTTTCAATATAAACTTTTTCAATGTCTGGATAAAACGAAGGAGGTAGACCAAAACTATCATAATATTCTGCTTACCCACGACCATCAAACCAAACGCTGACCCAATGTTACTCCCGGTCCATAGCTGTGGTCGGTGTTTGATCACCAATGGCGATAGGTCGTTGGTGGGTGAGACAGAGTGGGAGTTTGTGTTCCTTGGATATATATCCCCGCCCAAAGACACGACGCCGAGCGTGAATATCTTTAGTCAACACAGTGGCACTGTCCACACTGTTCATGTTGAAAAGTCTGTCAGCACTTGGCGGGAGCGATCAATTTCGATCATACTGTCCAACCTCTGCATACAGGCTTCACATGGACTCATCCAGAGCTTGGAGAACTTCGTTTCCAGAGGAAGTGCCGCCACTCCTGACCAGTTCAAACTGCTGGTCTCCATCCAGCAAACTCGGAGTCAAATCAAAAGCATACAGGGTGTAATCCTTGGTCATAATCTTGATACTTTGATGGTGTTTCCAGCATGCCTTTGTTCACCACCCCTGTGCCTGCAGCAGTCAGACTGTGGTATTGGCCTCACAACCACCGAATCGTCAGTTCAAAATCTTGGAGTCAGGGGCCCTTGGCAGGAATCCTGGCGCCCCGTCCATATACAGACACAGGAAATTTAGGTTGGTGGGCTGTTAAAAATGGAACGGATTTCTGTTGATACCAGCGCGACATTGAAATGCTTGCGCTGTGACAGGAAAGACCGACTACGATCTTATTTGGGGTTCTGACTGAGAAAGAGGTTGTCTTGGACATTGCGCTTAAGTTCGCCTTGGAGGATAGCGAAGGTCTTCTCAACGATTTCTTTTAGAGGATAGGCTTGGCATGTACCGCCTTTTCCATGTGGGCGCTTTTGCGTGAAGCCAAGGAACAGCTGGGGTTCAGTTTTTCACTTTGTCGAACGAACAGGGAAGCGTGAGTGATGACAACATTTATGACACATTTAGTTCGGGCCGGCTCCCACATCCAGTCATCATGAGCCATGAGGTTGAAGTGTTTTTGGAGGGGATGAGTCTGATTGGGGACGTCCACTCCGTTGATCAGTTAGCGTTCCTGAGCATAATAGTCTATGTGAAGGGCGCCGCAAACATAATCCCCCATTCTCGCACTACCCCCTAGTGTTGTCAGCTCACGTCGAATCTTCAGGCCGACATTGTCATCGCTCCTTTGGGTGTCCTCAAGACGGCCGGGTGTGTCAGAGAAATGCAGACCACCTTCTTGTGCCAATGACCGTCCTTTCGCATCCTTGCCGTAGTTCAATGTTGGCCTCGATGATTGTACGCTCGGTAAGGGTAAGTGTTTGTGCTGGATGAAACAGGGTCACGTTGTGGCCGATCATCAGGGAGACAGCCACCTGAGAAAACAGTTCTATGAGCCAGTTGTTGACAGGGGCGACGGGTCAGTGCCGGCGTCAAGGGGTGTGCCATCAGCTTTTGGTCACTTTAGCGGGATGATGTGGAGATTGGTTATGCTCAGATCCAGGTAGTCTGAGAGGTGGCACGCAACTGATGGGAATTCAATGGGGGCACCCATGGGCTTAAGGTTGATAGTGGGTGATGTTCTACAGAAGCACCATCTTCTTCTACCCTGATTGAAGTTTAACCATACAGACAAACAAGGCAATTCCAGTATTCACGGACTTTCACGCGAATGAATGGTGCAGCAACGACATGGTGGTCTACCCCAAAAATGTCTCGTGGGGAATCCGGTGGTCTTCTGTTTTGTTCTTCGCCCTTGTTGCGTTTGGAGTGACCCGCACGCTGGTTGAGGACGCTAATTTTATACGCCCCCTAAGCGGTTTCACACCTGGAGGTATTGCAAGCGGTTCGGTTACTCTGCTCACTGCTTGCTGCAACAATCGTTTGCCAGCCTACTTACCCCGCTGCTGGTAGAGAGCGGACTTCATAGGGATTTTGGGCCCAAACAGCACATTCTTGCGCAAGCTGCAAGCCAGTTCCCAGTCCCTTCCTTCAGTAAAGCCTTTCCACTACCGGGCTTTTCAGACAATGGGTTGAGAGCACGCCCGAGCCCTCCTAAAAGTTTCCCAATCCTCTCCCCTCTGTAATTATCTCGCCCCCTATAAACACGGGAATCCCATGACCAGCTTGGGCGCAGTAATAGTCTTGCATAAGAGCTTTTCCATCCGTGTTTTGAAGGGAACGTGACGCACCATCTCTTAAAGAACGCGTCAGGTCGTCTGCGCCGAAAGTGAAGCGTCACGATGGTTTTCCCTTTGGCGAATGACCGAGGTTTGCCTGTGTCTTTGGTTAAAAAGATTTCCACTGTGTTGAACTGGAACCTACTCAGAGGAATGTAGTTGGGTTTTTTTTTTTCAAAATGTGATGTACGACTTCAGTGGACATGATCCCCAGTCGGGACAATTCGGAGCAAGGGAACCATCACAATCACCAACAGGACGGGGTTTGAACCGGGTCGCAATAGACATAGACCCCCTCAAAAACCTCGTTGGAGTTGTACTTGGTTTTTTCCTTCATAGCCACCTTTCCCAAACATAATCTCTCTCTCTCCAGAATTCAAGATGTCTCTTTAACGCGGCACCTGACCTGGAGAATGCTATCTTCTGCTTATACAGTCTTACTGTCACTTTTCGGGTATGCACGGTTATAATACAGTTGAGTGTTGCCTTCTTTCTCTTTCCCCCCACCATGCAACCCGTCGATAACTTGGTTTAAAGCATCAATCATACCTTCTGCTGCTGATTCATGCAATCCCGCAGGTAGTCCTCTTGACTGTGATTTAGCTGACACTGTCCATCGGGACGAAAATAAATCCAAATGTCCTTGTGCTCCAATTTAAAGTATGTGTTGCTGACAGGATTTCAGACAGATCCACTTCGAAATCTCCGTTCCAGTCACACGGCTGAGGCAGTTTTGGTAAACAAAGTGCCAGGGGGGGGGTAAACTAATACTAAAACAAAAAAAGGTGACTGGCGTTGTTATCGGGGTAGTACGACATGGAGCTGTTGCTTGGTAACCTCAAGTAGAACATACTGTTTCAGTGGGTAGTTGGCCGTGGATCGATGCTAGGATTAGGAAGGATGTATCCGAGAGTGACAACTTCCCAAGAAGAAGCCACCCACAAATTGTCTGCTCCTTGACTGCGACTCAGACTAAATAGAGTACACACCTACCACCACATAAAACCAGGAGCGTTCGTCTGACAAACGAAAACAATTTCGCTGCCGCGAGGAACTCGGCGTCTGTAAAACACACGCCACAACGCAGATTTTCTGGACTCACGTAGAGTGTACGGTGCTTCAGCATCGCAGAGTCACGCTGATTCTGCTTGGTTTTTGATCAGGCATGGTCAGTGTGCGTAGGTGGTCAGATGCTGTCTGAGGCATCCATGAATTGAATGAAGAGTCATAGCCATACCATTTTGATTAATATTCATTCACGCTGTCCATTAGCTTTTTTTTGCGTTGCTTCAAGATTGCTTTCAATACGATAAATCTGTCTCTTCCCCCACGTCTTTCGTATCTCCTGGTCATAAAACTTTCCTTGAAGCTCTTCTCCATGATCGTCCTTTGAGAATGTAGTCACTGGGATGGTCTTTTTTTTATTCGACTGACTGTGAAAAGTTTCTTCAGACGGGTACAGGGGCTGGCAAATAACCTTTTTTAAATTTCTCTCCTGGCTTTACTGATGCGTACACGGTCTCCTAATTTTCAGGTTAGGGTGAAGGAGGGGGGGGCTGGCGGGGGGGGGGGGGGGAGGAGGGGGCTGTGTTGTTTTCACTTTCTGCAGGAGGCACACTGGGATGGCTGCGGTGACACGAACGGTTCTATGCATTTACCAACTGTGGGGGTGACTAGGGCAAATCTCACGGGGGGTTTTTCTGGTAAAGGAAGGGTGTAGCTCTCATTCAAAGTGCTCTTTCAAGTGCGGTTCAGTCTGTAAAACAGCTTTGTGGCCACGTTTTCTAAAAGTGGGTATTCTTCTTTTTCTTAAAACGTTTGAAATGTCTTGTTTTCAGAAACTGCAGGAGCCTTGTGCTGAAGCTGAGAGGTTTTTTGAAGACTGAAAGGTCGTAATGCAGTAAGTAGTCTGCAATTCTACCAGGTGGAAAAAAAAAAAACTTCCATGATTTGTTTTCTTATTACTATTATTGGGTAAAGTTACCCTCCCAAAGCTTCTATTCAATGGATCATCACCGTCTCCATCTACAACAGATCGCTTTGTTCAACGCAGTGTTTATCGATATTTATCAGTGGATCGATCTCTTTTTCATACAAGTAACACGTTTGAAACTACAATTATATTGGAAACTCTTCGCGAAGAACGAAACCAAAAGGTATTGATCGTTTGATTTGTTCAAGGCATCGCCTTCAAAGGCCTCCACCATCACGGGTCCTGTCTTGTCTTTTCAAAGGAACGACCCAAGTATATTTAGACAAGACATCGATGACTGTCAGCAGATAGCTAAACCATCATTGTTTTTCTTCAGGCGTTGGACGTCAATCAGATCAGCTTGCCATTGGATGGTCCATTCCTCCTGCAACAACACTGCCTCCTCTCAAAACTTGTGTCTGCACAGGGTTTATGAGAGCGTAAGCATCTTCGTGACTCAACCATTCTTTGAGCACAGACGCTTTTTTTTCGTTACCCGTTTCAAGCATGAACACCACCAAAAGAGGGCCAGGTGTGTTGTGTGTGTAGTAAGCCTGCCCCAACACTCTGTATCTGTTTCGAGACTTGAAGCTTTTTTTCTTATTTTTCCGCGGAGCCATGTCAGGTGCAGTCAGTATGACTCCCCAATCCATCAAAGGTGCAGTCTTGCTTAATCTCCCGTGTTTCGGTTCTGTCTGTTGTCTTTGTTCTCCAAGAAAAAGGTGTCTCTCTCCTCCACCTGGTCAGAGTGGTTCTGTGCCTCGTGGCTTCTTGACAGTGATAAGGCACGTTTCTCAGTGATGGAGGGGGTGTTGGTATTTGTGGTGTAGAAAACATGGTTGAGGGGAAAGGACCACTTAACCCACACTGGCAGGTCCTTCAACAGACTGTGAAGAATAGGACAGGGTGCCGGGTATTTGTGTTTGTCATAACTTTTCAACATCCGGATCCGGGTTTCCAACTAAATCTTGGGGGATGTTGACATCACTGAGAACAGCGGCAAAGGATTTCCACCCAATGGGTTGAAAGTGGCGCCAGTTTTTTCTTAGCACATCATTGACCAAATCACGAGGTTCGAGTTTTTAATCAGCTGTCCTCAAATTGCCAACATGATTTCATCTCGCTGGTTCCATTTCAGATCTGGGTGATTCTGACGCGCGGTGTAAAAGTCGCTCCGCTTTGCTTTTCATCGTTTTTTTTGGTACACTCTCTACAACATCCTTCTCCACACTTGTCAACACAGAGCTGACACGTCATCAACAGTCTCTGTTTTCTGATTCGGGGTGGTTGAGGAGATGTTGTGCCTTGAACAGTCACTACTCCCAGTGGTTTTTCCTTAAACTGATCAAAACGTTTCAAATATTTCCAAAGCGTCTGATGATACATATTAGCCTTGTCTTCAACGCTTGTATCATTGTTCTCTAATATATCACGCATCTGCTGATCCATGTCCCTAAGACTGTCAGATGTTGCATCAGGAACCGGAGGTCCACGAACAGAGTCTAGCAACACACGAGGACTCCACTAAAATCATTTTCTTGGTATGCTCCATGATGTGCGGTTACAATCCCCCCAGTAAACCTCCGAGCACCCCCAGGACCGGTCTGATCTGATGAGGGCACCGAGAAATCCTCCCTTTTGCAAGATCTGTCTTCTTTCTCTTGGTGGATTCCTTTCTTCGCCAGGGAGCGTAAGCTCTGCTTGTGTGTCTGCACAACTGTTTCTTCTGGACGGGAGTCATCTTACGTGGCCTTTTAAGATGTTGAGGCAACATCACTCAGGGCGTTGATCAAATCTTGGCGAAGACCCTTTCAGCACCGCCTTGATAACTGCAGGCTTTGCACCACACAACCACTGCAGCATGGGTAAATTCCTTCATTCATATGTGCTGACATGATGGTGAAGAGTCCAATGTTCTGGTCGCAGATAACGCGTGTTGTAAAAAACACTCTCGTTTTTAAAGATCCACACAGTCCCAATCTCTCTGAAGGACTATCCAACCACCAAACAGAAGAGAGTGGCTGCTCCAGCGTAGATCGTTTCAGAGACTTTTACAGTGGTGGCAGTGTGTTATATCAGCTCCACGCGTCCTTCTCTCTCCATTCCTCCACAAAACAGAAAAATAGTGCTGAAAGTAAAAAACATTGCATATTGGAAGCTGAAAATCATTTTCTGCACATACACCACTTGGTGGGTCGGGGGTATACTATTTGTTCTCAGACGGAGATGATCGGGTGTCTCCTGACGCAGGTCAAACAACAAATAAACGTGGGGTTTGGATGTCGCGTCTTTAAAAGCTTCCTGAACATACTTCAGTCTTCCGGGATACACCTGTTAAGCTAAATGGGTGATCTGTGAGGCGGTCTCTTGGGTTCTTGAACACTTCCAGATAATGAAACTGTTTCAAACTGATGGTACGTTGTTTCTTTGTTCTTCCCAAACAGATTCTGCACGATGTACTGACACTCATGTTGCGATGATGGCTACCTTTGGTGGAAATAGTTTCGTCACCCTGTCATCTGTTTCACTCATCAAGTCATCAATCACCACCAAACGTCGTTTCCTATCATCCCATTCTTCTGTTTGGGGTAGTCCTTCGATAAACGTTACTCCTTTTCAAAAGATTATATCCAGACTGCCACTCTCTGTAACACCACACAATCTCATCGGGAGGTGGTGTCAATAGTTCACTGATGTGATTTATAAACTTAGTGACCCAAACAGTTTTTCCACTTCCCGTTGGACAGGCAATCACACAGGTAAGGAATGTTTCCACCTTGGATCCATAGGCTTCTTCTGTTAGCGTCCCACGTTTACATTCTTTTTTTTATCATTGGTCCTACAGACTTTAAAGCGCATTCCCTGTCATCATTCATCATCATCTCATCACTGTCATCACCGCCATCTCTTTTTTAACACGCCTACGTCAGCGGACAACCACGCGGTAACAAAAACACCCTCAGGTCTATTTAAAAAAAAAAACAACAAAACACGGCGTCGACACACATCCAGCCGCACGCGCGCAGCAACACCAAACACCCCATCTATTATTAACCCCCTACGTCAGCCACGCCACCAAAAAAACAAAGAAAAAAAAATTAGCACTTGACGTAACATTATCGATCCCCCGATATTGCCTACCACACACCGTGGCCTTGACCCTTCCACATCCTTCCGCCATGCGCACCACCTGCCGCCTACGTCAGTGCATGCGCAAACGCCACTTCCTGTGGATATTCCCCCTCCGAGATCCACATTTGGGGGTCGCAACTTTACTACTCACACATACACATTTCACATACACTCTCATTCCGCCACTCACAGCACACTTTATTCAGTAAACGAGATTAAGTCTGCATTTAAAATATTATTGTGTGGAGACCTCGAATTGAAACAAAACAATACCTTTTTTAGTAGACACAAACTGTGATGTAATAGAATAATAGATATGAATAAACTGAGAAGTGAAGGGGTGAGGGTAGGAATGGACGGGAGAGGGAAAGGAAACTGAACAATTTTGCTACCAAAGTATTGAGGGCCCAAAGGAAATAAAGTTTTAGTTTTGTAGATTCCCATAATAGTCGCTCTTTAAGCCTTGAAGTGAGGTGAAGGTACCATACTCTCATCTATTACAATACATTCATGTCTGTAAGAGGAATGGTCATTTTGATTAAAGTGTCTGAATGACTAAAGGTACCGTTGTGTTTCAGATTTGACCTATGCTGGTAGAATCTTGTTTTTCAGAAAATTTTTAGTCTCACCCCCGTACTGTGCATGTTGGCAATGTATAACTAGAATAACCGATATAGATGATATTACTGCTCTCACAGTCCAGCTTGTCTATTATGGTAAACTTTTCTCCATTTGAGAAACTAGTAAAATAATATTACTTGGCATCAGGTGTTCTACACATATATTACACATTTGTTTCAAGCACCTATAAACATCCTGTTTCACCCTGGGCTGAAACTGAGAGTTGTAGGGCAGAGGGAATCAGAGTGTTTTTCAGAGGAAATTACAGTTTCCTTTCCCCAGCAATTGGATAGTCGGCTGGTGCCGCATTTCTCATCTTAGTACTATTGTTCAGAACGGTAGTTTGTTTTCTTTCAACCGCCAGGTTCGCCAGTGGGGGATTAACAAGGATTATGCGTTACAAACGAAGGTAGTCCGGATTTTTTTCTTTAAGACTGGTATCCTCTAAGGTATCTAGTCTAGGGGTGTATTCTGCTTTCTGCCTAGCTCTTAGAAGGATGGAGAGGGGGATAACCACCCACGTGCTAGGAGTGCTGAGTCATGTCGTCACTGTTAGTTGTAAAATCTGACATATTGGAACAAACCGCGTTCGTAATCGTGAAAAAACTGGCTGACAGGTTACATTTATTGATATATGTATTTATAGGTAGGTATAGGTTTCAAAACCGAGGTGACTGAGGGCGGAAAATTGGAGCAAAACTGAAAAAGAAAAGTGGTTAGTTACCACCACAGATACAGACAAACAGGACCACAGGACAAAACACAGTGGACTTGACCTCTGGATCTTCTTCAGGCAAAAACAAACAACATTTAGGAACAATGACAAAGCGAAGAACGAGAAACACCACTTCTCTTACTCATATTCGGCTCAAAATGGCTGTTTTGGATGAAAACGAGGCCGTTAAGGAATGGCGGACTCTGGAGGTTGAAATTGTAATGCTGACCATGATGATAATTGTAATAATGACAGGAATAGTGATAATAATGACGATGATGGAAACGGTATGTAATAGGATGGAGGGATACTGGTAAAGATTTTTTTTTTTCTCCTTTTTTATTTTATTTATTGATTTATTGAAAAAAAGGTGGTGGGGTGCGACGCGAGGGGGCTGAAACAGCATGTTTGTTTCGCTTGTTTGTAAGTTATTGTGGGTAGTGGTATGATAAATTAGTTGACAGTAGTGCTTTATGGAGAATGATATAATGCTTAGTGGTAAGTGACGAGTCGGCCGCATTGTCTCGAATCCATTAAGTCCGTTGGGCAAATTAAGGGATGTGAAGGATTCACTTTCAGACTGGGTCCTTCAAGTGGTGCGAACTGGGCCTCACCAGAGGGGACGACCCCGCGTCGGATACTGAAGGAGGGAGAGTACTGGGAAGTGGTTCGCATGTCACAAGAGAGTAGTTACAAAAGTAAATGTACTTGTAAAGGACAGTGACAATTCAGCCGTGTTTGTCCGTAGAGGGCCAGTAAAATACTTGAAGCATCAGTCCCTGGCTGTGTGAGAAAATCTGGGCTGTGTTAGCTGCAATGTCGGCAGCGCGGGGACAGGGGTTTAAATTTGGAGGTTATGCATTAACCACTTGGTACCCAAACTCTTTGTTGGGTGCAGTGGCGTGTGTGGTGTGGGTGTGTGGTATGTGCTAGGTGACTAGTAATTCCTATTAGTGGAATGAAAATAAACTCATGGAGTTTATTGGTGCAACCGTTGTGATGTGTGTGTGTGCCAGGTGATTCCATTGGTTGAAACCATTTTTAACTTCGGTTCTCTCTTTGTTTGGAAGGATATTGAAAAAGGCTCGGAAAACTCAGAAGTGCGTAAGGCAAAACAAAGGCACTCATCCCGTCTTGATGGGGGCTCAAGAACATAGAGCCGACAACGTTAGAGTATTGTCTCCTGTGTGGGACGGTAGACAGCAAGGACGTGTCAGGCCGGGGTGGGGCCTGGTCAGGGAGCTGCCATACAACGGTGGGGTGTTTGCAGCCAGAGAAGACCTGTGGAGAGGCCACAGGAAGCTTTCGTGGGAGTGGAGGGGGCGAGTTCAGTGGAATCCGGTCTGGGGGGTGCAACTCAACGTACGTTGCCATGTCCCCCAACTGGGATTTGGCCAATCGGGAGGACACACAGTGTGGCAGCTTCAGCCAATCGTATTCGCACAGGGGTGATGAGAGAACTGACTGGTCAACCAAGGAATGCTGGCAAGTTATGAAACGTTCATTGTGTTCCTAAGTTTTTATAAGTGTGCACCAGAATATTGGAATGTTGTCTTTCCTGGTTAATAAGAGTACACTGAAGACACATGGGATGGGATCATGAGATTATCTTGTATGTTGTTTTACATTTGTTGTATATACAGATAAGTGTTCCGTTGTTAGTTGACGGGTGGGGCTCGGAGTCAAGTTAAATCAAAATTTGATTATTTTTCTGTGAAAATGTTTAATTGGTTTTTTTCCCCTTCCACCACCCTTTGTGCGGGCCCGATGGTAGTGGACAGTGTTCATGTGCCTATGTCATAGCGGCAAATTTTTTGGTTTTTTTTTGGGTTGTGAAGCGTAGATTGCGTCTGTTCCTTTACCCCCCCCGCACCCCCCCCCCCCTCCCCTATTTTACGATAACGAGGGGGAGTTCCCCCCGGAAACCCGTTAACATTAAGGAATAAAAAATGATAGACACTTAAAAGCACCAGAATGTTGGGTTGATTGTGAATGGTAAGTAAAGTTTATACCTGTTGAGGTGTTTGGGGTCATGATAATTCATGATTGGATATGAGAAAGATAAAGTGCATGGGTTTTTTTTTCGTTCTTCTCCTCCATCACGTCCCCCCTACTGTTTGTTTTTTGTTTTTTTTGCTTTGAAAGAAGACCCAAGAGGTCCAAATGCATCGTTTTTCTTATGTGTGTGGTTTGTATCGGGGCGGTACTAACACCTTGTCTTGTTGATTATTCTTACACGACACACACAC
>JADBJO010022646.1:0-17500 GCA_016801955.1 Conus betulinus
TTTGACAACTGAAAAGCCTCGGGTTCGTTCCCCGTCATCTACACCTTTTTAATCATAGCAATAAAACCTTCAAGAGATGTTAAGGGTAGACAAATCCTCCCTCCCCATCAATGGTAAATCATGGATGGAACAGGCAGAAGACATACAGCTTGTGTGCCACTTATCAGAACTCAAAGAAATAAAGGAATGGAAAAAAGTGTCCAGACCACTTCAAACACCCCTACCAACATTGCCATCGCTCCAGAGTTTGGTAGACACTGTCGAGAATGGCCAGAGATGACCAACACAGATATTCAAATGCAGGTAGGAAAGCTTAGTACAAAGAAGATATTATGTACACTGGCGGTTCTGTATCACCGAGGCAAGTCAGGCTGGGGACACACAGTGAAGCAAAATGACCGAACTATCCAGGAAGACTGTAATGCATACAGTTTAACAACTTCAAGTCTAACAATGGAGGGAGAAGAAGTGACACAAGCTCTCATCCACAGACCAGGACTGACTCATGAACCTAGCGGGGAGTGGAATGGGAAGCCCTGCTTGGCGTGAAGCAATATGCAATCTTCCACTGGACAGACTCATCTGGATGTTCAGTCCAGGACATACAGATGTTAAAAGAAATGAGAGAGCAGACACACCAGCAGGCAAGACAACGATGAGAAACGAGATTACAAGTCGGCCAATCTGATGTAATATGAAATCTAAAAAAAAAATCATATCCACAACCAAGAAACAAAGCCACTATACCATGAACCATCTCTCAGAGTTGGACATCAAGAGAGTAAGTGATCGCGCATCCAGACTTGAAGGAAGAGCACAAAAACATCACCAAACCAACCAGATACTGGAATAATCTCAAAGCCAACACTGCGAAGACTCCTAGGGATGGGGCATACTGGGCCTTTCCAGTTACAGACGCAAAAGATCAAACTCACGTCAACTGAGAGAAGACTGTGTCTCTCAGGGACTCCAGTGTATACTGTAGACGTGTGTGCGCTGGTGTGTGTGCATCGGTGGGGCAATGCAGGTGTGTTAAGTGGAGAGTGCGTAGATGTGAGAGTGTATGCGTTGGTGTGTACGTGTGTGTGTGTGTGTGTGTGTGTGTGTGTGTGTGTGTGTGTGTGTGTGTGTGTGTGTGGTGTGTGTGTGTGTGTGTGTGCGTGCTCGTGCAATATGGGTAATGCATTGAGCTTTGTTCCAGTCAGAAAGACGAAAGGCTGTCTGAAATATAATGAGAGTTTACGAGAGTTAAGTTTACTATTTGCATCAGTTTCATATATAAAAATATGGATGAAAATCCTTACGTTTAAATGAAGTGTGCAAACTTAATTCAGTAAATGGTCTGAAAATTACCTAAAATTTTACATGCAAATGGTACTGTAGTAAAAAGAAAAATGTAGATGCTTTGGATTATTATGAAATGTTTGTGATCTTGAAATATTTTCAGCTGGGAAATAGGCAATCAATTTCCCCAGTCATCGTATTTTTATGGCTTCGTCATAAGTGGTTGATCTACAGCTGAATTTATTTATTACAGTATCTTGTGTAGACTCAGAACTTGTTGCAGTCTGCTTCATCCCATTACATGAAACTAAAACAGCTTTTTAAAATGAGACATCTCCTGGTCCGTTTGTGCAATTGATAAGGAGCAAAATAATTATTAGATGTTTTGTGTCAGTTGAGCCTCGATTCTTCTATTCATGACTCATCTATCCATTTCTCAGCATTGCCTCTTCAGTAGTTTGCGTCATTTTTATGAACAGGTTAAAATGAAGAACACAGACACAAAATACAAATGAGCCTGTTAAAATAGAGATTCTCAAATGTGCATGTGCTTACACACACACACACACACACAACACACACACACACACACACACACACACACACACACACACAGACTCACAGACACTCATGTGCAACATCTCTCTCTCTCTCTCTCTCTCTCTCTCTCTCTCTCTACATATGTTTGTGTGTGTGTGTGTGTGTGTGTGTGTGTGTGTGTGTGTGTGTGTGTGTGTGTGTGTGTGTGTGCACGCGCGCATGTGTGTGTGCGCGTGTGAAGCAATAATTGTTCTTTTGTCCACGCAAAAGCTTCCAATTTTACTTGTAATTCGAAGACATGAAAGTGCACATTAAACGAACCTTGTTCAGCCTCATCTTATTTGTGTTCAGGTCTACATGTGTAGGTGGGACAGGGAGCCTCATCTTACTTACCTTGTTCAGTCCACATGTGTGTGAGGTGTAGGGACAGGGAGCCTCATCTTACTTACCTTGTTCAGTCCACATGTGTGTGAGGTGTAGGGACAGGGAGCCTCGTCTTACTTACCTCGTTCAGTCCACATGTGTGTGAGGTGTAGGGACAGGGAGCCTCGTCTTACTTACTTCGTTCAGTCCACATGTGTGTGAGGTTAGGGACAGGGAGACTCATCTTACTTATCTTGTTCAGTCCACATGCCAAGTGGACCATATTAGGTGCACATAATTCATCATTAAAAGCTACTTACGACTCTAACTCAACGGGATGGCTAGTAAACCTAGAGTTTACACTGGTGAGTGTCCCATATGTTGGAAGGTTCAGGATGCAGACTTAAGGCAAAACTAAGTGGAAAGTGTTTATGCCTCCACTCATACTCCCTGAGAGGGTCAATGATTCAACTAACAAGTTAGCTTGCCTGACAGGTTTTAGCAGTATCTAGATGGGAGCGCAGTGTAAGTAAAGCATGATTCTGGCGTGACTGCAGGCAAAGCATGATTTTGGCTTGATTCCAAGAAAACCATAATTTTTACCCGTGATAGAATAACATTGCTCACTGGCTGTTGTACTACCTGGCTAAGATAGCCAATGTCAACACACACACACACACACACACACACACACACACACACACACACACACACAGAGAGAGAGAGAGAGAGAGAGAGAGAGAGAGAGAGAGAGAGAGAGAGAGAGAGAGTGGCCTCAACTGTGCTATTATTTTATAGGGGCTATGTTTCAGAGGTGTTATATGGGAGTTTTCCTCACCTCTGCAACAAAAAGTTTAACTGTGACTTAAGGCATTGAATTGGCAGTGTACGCCTTAACGTGGAAAGGAAAAGGTAAACACATAGGTTTTATGATGATTTTGGAAGCACCAAAAGGACGTGAGTAGAAAGAAATATTATCTGAAAGTTGAAAATGATTATTAACAGAAGTCTCGGTTTCTGCTGTCGCTGGGATTTTTATCCTTCAAAATAGTTTGTTCCCTAAGTCCCCAATGTGACAAAAATGAAAATAATAAATTAGTGTCAGACAGTGGAGATATAAACTGAAAGAAAATGAATGAAACAAATAGTAACTGACTGAAGTCTCAGTTAGGTTGGGATGATTTAAGAGTGGGAGACTGTACCTACTTACTTGTGGCCGTAATCTTTACCGTGCTTCCTAGGTCTTCCATGACCCAGTGACTCAAAAAATACATCATATCTTATGAACAGATAGAGCTATGCTCACGGAATTTTAGGAGTTCCTCAACAATCTTAATAGCCGTTGGTCACAGAAATTTCACGGATGGGCACAATCAACTATCAGCGTAATTAGTAGCGGTTACCCCAAGACATATATTTTACGGATCGCACATGACCTACGCCATCGGGTGAGGAATATGTTGCTGAGCCGCCCTTCATCAGGTGTGGGTCTTACAAGACCCACGCGATCTGAATAGGGATAAGCAATGGGAAAGCCTCTACAAAATGTTTGGTCTTGGGCGACGCGCACGATCGGGCCTGTGTAGTCAAAAACATCATCCGGTAAAGGGTTAAAGGGTAATGTTGGTTATTTGGAAATAGGGTGGTCTGGTGGCCAACTTAAAGAAGATGTGTTTATGTGGCCTTATTGGTGTTATGGATGGTGTAGTGCTGTGTGTATGACTGTCTGACTATCACTTTCAAAAGTTTGGATGAGTGTAACGAATTTTACTTACATACACCAACACCACGCGAACTTGGACAGCCAGGCAACATGCAAGTTAAGTCTCTCTCTTTTATACGCTGCTTGAACCACCAAACATAAACACATATCAATATAAATCATATCACACATAACATCAATTTAATTTAGCACAGAATCAATACACGCCGCCACTAGCAAGGGCATTCATCAAACACAGGGAGCTTCAACCTTCGCTCTCAAAAACTGGCACGTGCACAGTTCTCACTGGCACTGTCAGTAGTGTCCCAACAGACACAGTCCACACACTTGGGCTGCAACTAGCCCAAGTCACAAGTCTTCACATGGCAAGCAGAATATAGTTGAAAGACCACGGGGTACACCTACACAGGAGATCACGTCGGACTACCGACCGGGTGATCAGCCTCTCTACGTCGTCTTGACGGAGAATCTTGAAGTCGCATTCCTTACACGGCAACAGAATACATTCACACTGAAGATTACGAGTTCTACCGACCTGGCGGTCAGCCTCTCCGCGTTGTCTTGACGAAGACAGATGCGAATAAAAAAACGAATACAGTTCCAGGCCGGACTCAGGGGCCTCACAGTTTGCTCTTTCTCTTGATCCCCTTTTTTTAACGTCATCTTGTTATGTACTTTTACGTTGACATCATAATTTACGTGACGTCACAGTTGGCCTATATCTGATGAAGTCATTAGAAGGTCTTGTTATCCAAGTTTGAAGCCTGTGGGCATGTTATATGGATTAGTGTGTGCTAATCTTTTCATGAACTGTTGTGAGAAAGACAAGTGGTGTGCAAAATTTCTAAAGAAAGCATTGAAACAAAAAAGGGTTGAAATATATAAGAACTCCAAAGGAAAACTGTCTCCTAATAAGACAGAAAGTTGAATGCAGGAGAGTGTGTAAGACCATGAGTGAAAGTTGGAGTCAGGGAAATTTATTTGTACGACAGTTGCATTTTCTCTCTTGTGTCTTTGTCTGTCACACCAAGGGTAACCATCCCCTTGCCACCACATGTGTGTGAGGTGTAGGGACAGGGAGCCTCATCTTACTTACCTTGTTCAGACCACATGTGTGTGAGGTGTGTAGGGACAGAGAGCCTCATCTTACTTACCTTGTTCAGACCACATGTGTGTGAGTGTGTAGGGACAGGGAGCGTCATCTTACTTACCTTGTTCAGACCACATGTGTGTGTGAGGTGTAGGGACAGGGAGCCTCATCTTACTCACCTTGTTCAGTCCACATGTGTGTCAGGTGTAGGGACAGGGAGCCTCATCTTACTTACCTTGTTCAGTCCACATGTGTGTGTCAGGTGTAGGGACAGGGAGCCTCATCTTACTCACCTTGTTCAGACCACATGTGTGTGAGGTTAGGGACAGGGAGCCTCATCTTACTCACCTTGTTCAGTCCACATGTGTGTGAGGTGTAGGGACAGGGAGCCTCATCTTCAGACTCTGCGCACTGAGGTATTAGGTCACATGGAAAGTGCTCGAACAGGTCAGGCCACACAGATACTGAACAGTTCCACCTGAAGTCCATTGTCGTCTGAGAGTCTGGCACTTTCTGAGGCGTCAACGAGCTGGGGTGGAAGGAGAACCGCTGTTTGAAGCCGGAGCCCTGCATGATAACATCACTGGAAAAGTACACTGATAAAGTCATGCCCTGGTGTGGTACGTCGGCGGAGGAAGAAGGGAAGAGAACAGCCCTAGGAAGAACAGGGTTAGTCGTATACTGAAAGTATTCTTTATAAGAACCCTGTAATATAGCTGCCCTGGTCAGGTAGGGTACGCACTGACCAGGGAAGGTGATCACGAATCTCCATAACCAAGGTCCAGCTGTAAATAACTGACAAAGGCCACGTGTCCAGCGGGCACAGTGAAGGTAACGCAGCTCTTCATGTATGACGGGTATTGAGTGACTCCATCCCATCCGGGCGTTTGTATGTAACCTGTGCAAAAAATCTGTAACCTAAGTGGACAATTTGACATGTTTAATACCCATCCATTATCGTCTGCAATAGTCTCACTCCATTCGTCCCTGTTACCACTGAATCTCTGCCGGTCTGTTTCTGTACAGGGATTTTCCCCTCAGGGTTAACTTTGATTCTGAAAACCTTTACGAGTGAGACAATAGACCGAAGTTCCGTACGTGAAAGCATGCAATGGAATCCCATCATCAACTTTTGGAAGAGAAGGCCAGTTAGGCCGTTGGCAAGGATGACATGCTACATACGACATGCATCCATCCTGCGTGAAAAATCGAAAGTACGAAGAAGGAGAACTGAGTGGCTGATATTGACTGAATATTATGAAACCTACGCTGGATAACGAATCCACTTTACGTGATGGTGATGAAATTGCCAAGGGAGTTAATGAGTTCTATCAAAAGTTAAATTCTAAAAGAGATACCGAATCTTGTGATATTCTACATCCAGTAAACAATTTGCCAGTATTAACTGAAATGCAGATACTCCTTTGGAGGGCAAAAATATTTCGTTAGAAGCCGGAATTGCTCTTTAACATATGCGTACTATGAAAAGTACCGGCAGCGACGGCTCCACGGCAGAATTCTTCAAATGTTTCTGGCTACAACTTGATTCAAACGTTGTGAGAGCGCTTAAACGATGGATGCGACAGAAAGGAACTATCTTCAACGCAAACAGAAGGCATTATTGTGTGCATTCCAAAGAGCGACAAGCCCAAAGACCAAATCAAAATTTGGAGACCAGTTTCGTTTTTTGAATGCTGGATCTACCTGTATAGCCAACCGATTAAAATGTTTGCTTCCCTCTGTCATCAATGAGGACCAAAGCTGGTTTTATTCAAGTAGGTACTTGGGAGATAACATTCGTTTTGTTTATGATATACTTGATCACGCGAGATTACGTCATATCTATGATGTACTTGATAATATGACTATATAAAAACCGGGGATACCTTTATGTTAGACTTTCAAAAAGCATTTGACGGTGTAAGCAATGATTTAATGTTTTAGGTATTACATGCCTTCGGCTTTGGTCCAAGTTTCTGTCGTAGGTTTAAAAGCATTCCACATGAATATTAACTCAACTGTTTCAGTGAATGGGAAACTAGCCAGCTGGGTCCCTGTTGAGAGAGAATACCGCCACACGGAATCCAATCTCACTATATCTATTTATTATTTGAGTTGAAATTTTAGCAAACATGATAAGAGAAAATGAAGATTTTAAAAGAATTCAAATAGCTTATACTGGAAAAAAACATATCACAGACAACACTGAAACATTACAAGAAGGCGATCAAAAATCTTTCGAAGAATCGACTATAACACTTAAAAAAAATTTGGAAGAGTGTCCGGACTCCTACTAAATGCGTAAAAAAAAAAAAAAAACGAATACAGTATGGCTAGGGAGTAAGCGAAACTCACTTGTTAAGTATATGCCACATTTATATACAAAATGGAGCCCTCCTAAACTAAAAATTTGGCGTATTTTATTTAAGAGTGATTTCAAAAATGGCGAAGTTATTTATCTCGAAGAAAAATTTGCTGAAATGAAAACACTGTACAAAACTTGGCTGAAAAGGCAGAGAAAACCTCTCGGCAGAGCAACAGTACTTAAATCCCTGATCTCATCAAAACTAACTCATCTATGGATGTTACTGTCGAACCAACCAGACTACATTAATGATGGAGTTCAGATATTCACATTTAAGTTTGTATGGGGTAGAAAGAGATAAAATTATTCGAAAAACTTTTGTAAAAAGTTTACAGCCTGGGGACTAGGAATACCAAACATTTGAAAACAAATAATTGCATTGAAACTAACTTGGATTCATAAACTTTTGTCGAGTGATCAGAGATGGAAGAAAATACTTTTTCTCATTTTGTTACAAGGTGGAAACTATTTATGAACTAGCTGCTGGTTTGACTGGGCATAAACAAGTTAAATAATATCCGGGGAGATGTATTCAAAGCATATAAAGAAATAGATTAAATTGTTCGCGTCAAAACTGTAGAAGAACTCTGTTTAGAGCCTTTGCTTTGTAATGTGAATTTGAGATGGGGGGCAAAGCTGTTTTTCTTTTTTCTTTTTTTTTTTTTTTGTATTTATTTTTTTAATAAAAATTGGATTGAAATGGTGTATTCTGCATAAAGAATCTTTTGGACGAAAATGGTGATTTTCTTTAGTTTGTAGTCATTTGCTTATAAATATAACATCAATACAGATTTTGCAACATATAATGGTTATATTAGAGCTGTGGAAAAGAATTCAAGAGAAACTGTAGTCGACATAAAATGCCGTAAAGAAGGTGAGTCAAGAAACTGATGTCTGCGGTATGTTCAGTTTCAAGGGGAGCCTCACTTTATGACGATTTACTGCATCAATATACTCCAGAGCCAACTTTATGCAATAAGTGGAATGAAAGATTACCAAAGGATGTTATGAGGGCTAAAACATTTTTCAGAAAATCTGACATGAAAAAAAAAAAATTAAGTGAAGATGGTTTCTAGTTAGAATTATTATTAGGATACCGGTAACCAGCATCGGCATTGAGGATTCAGAAAAAAATGTTCTTTTTGAAAGAGAAAAAAAAAAAACATTCAACACATATTTTGGCGCGGCCATCATGTTCAAACTTTCTGGTAAGAATTTCAAAACATAATGGAAGAGAAAATGCGAAAGTATGAATCTACTGCTAATGAAATTGTTGTCCTATTTAGTTTTGACAGTAATTTTAGATTGGATAAAACGTTTGACTTAATTCTGGTGCATGCCAAATTTTATATCTACTATTGTAAATATGAAAAGGAATTGTCATTACTTCATGTTTTCATTGTGTATTTGAAAGCAAGATACGAAAAAGAAAATTATGCTGCTTGTCTTCGCATGTCACTCGAAAGGTTTGTTACACAGTAGCTCCCCTATTCTTCTTCACTGAATGAATGCTTTCATTTCTCAAGGCTTCCAAACGATGTGGCAGGGCAAGTTGCCTTGTTTTCTCTGATTGTTTAATTTACTTGCTTGTTTCTGTCCTTTTGTGTCTAATCATCATTTACAATTATTGTTTTTGTGTCTATACTTTGTAGTTATTATTGTGCTTATACATGTGTGTCAGTGATTACATAAAGAACGCATATGATGTTTGTTAAGTGACTGATGAAATCATTTTAATGGTAGTAGTAGTTGTTGTGGATCTTCCTATAGATGAACGATCCGTAAATTACGTTTGTGCCTGAACTTGTTTTCATAACGTCCACGCATTGGAATATTTTTCTCTGATACAAGGAGTACGATGGAATTCAAGCATTGTATCTTGTTCATAATTTATTGTTTCTGTGATCTTAGAATATACACGTACTTACAGAAAAGTCGTTCATATCCAAGGAAATCTGACCCCAACTCTTGAAATCTGGAAAGATGTCTGTCCGTTATTTAACGGGCTGTCCAATGCAACATGCAGTTTCCTTATCTCTAATCATGTTGGCATTGTGCTGTATGCATATGGCAAAGGATTCCCTCATATAGTTCAATGAACATCTGTCACAAATCTTTCTATAGAAATTGAAAACATCTAACCAAAATTTGTTGATACATCCATCCTCTAAAGTATCTGCATGTTTTCCTCCAAATACGTTCACGTTTTGTGCATTGACATAAATGTGAAACAAGATCTTTTGTAACAATTTTGAAGCCACATTCTCTTACCAGTCAATGTCCATACAAGACAGAAAAAATAATGTATTTGGTGTTTTGAGGTCACCCTTATTGTAAGAACATAATGTGTAAGATTTATTTGATTTGCTTCTCTTTTAATCCCAGTATACAAAAGGTTTTGCACGCTTAATCTCTTGTCACCATTGCTTTACTTAGAGATGTCAGATTTCTTCTTGACTAGAACTTACATAAAAGCTGATTTTGTGTGTATATAGCTAATTTTGCGAGTAACCTCTTTATCAGACAACACTAAGAACTTAAAATTGCTGGCATGTATACATATTTAATTCTGACATACGTTCATTTTTCATTTTCGTCCAAGCACCAATCCAAATTACTTTTATTTTGTGTAAGTTTATTCGTAAACCTGAGAAAGAAACTTTAATTTGAAAATGTAATGCTGATTTCAACAGAGGTAAAAATTCAGGTAGTAAACGAACGGTCTCACTGTCTAAATCCTCTCTGAACAGCAAACCAGTTTGCTGAGTCCTAATTTACCGCAACGCAGGTTTAAATCCTATCGACTGACTTGCCGTTTTCACATCAGCTGAAGAGCACGGGTTCCCACAAATGCAAAGCACCGCTGGCTGGTATGCGATGTGACCATCATGTGAGTCAAACTTCGCGGAGGTGGCAATGCAATCACCACGTCACCAACCCTCATGTTATTTGTACCCCAGCCGATATTCGTATGTTAGCTCGCTCTCTCTCTCTCTCTCTCTCTCTCTCTCTCTCTCTCTCTTATTTGTGGAATTGTGAAACCCTCCTCCTGACCTAAACGACAATTGAGCTTCATATCTCATTATTATAAGAAGAGTAAGGACAGAAACTGGGCCAGCTGTTCGTTGACACTGATACTTATTAATTCAAAAGTAGAATGACAGCAAGAAGAAGTTGAGGCAATGGTGATCTGTTAATGGTCGATGACCCTCCTCTGTGCTGACGTCATATTTGTTGGAAAGATGGCCTGAAGTGAGATCTCCTTTGCATAAGACAGAGCTGTAAAAGAATTCCAACGCTGTCAAATATTTCAAGGGAATATCACTATTCTAGAATTGCCAACAGCAAAAGTGTGATTCTAGAACCGGAGGCATAGCTGGAATGTCGAAAATGGCTGGACAATACTAGAAAAGCTCAGCATTCCTAAAAGGCACAGGATACACATCAAGTTAAAAGTGCCTTTTTACAGGACTAACAGGGAAAAGATCTGTCATGGAAATGAAAAAAAAAAGTACTCACCCTGTGATGTAGAAAGAAAGACAAGTTCCAGGTCCGGCCTCTCGGACTGATTCAATGCAGAAAAGTACAAAGACATCCCTACATTCCTAAAATCTCCGACAAGAATGAATACGCGGATCAAAATTCTGTGTGTCAAACTGTACACTGAGTGAACTCTTGCTGTGAAATAGCACCGAATTTGGTCCGTAAGGGTTCTTTCTCCAGTGTCATCGACATGTTCATATATCATCAACAGCATGGCTACACAGTAGTCTAATCGTAAGTGCACTATCTTATTCATTGGAACTTGAAGTGTAACATCACACTCTGTGATGTCGGTGTCATTGCTGCTTTCAAAGTAGATATGACCCATTGTGCCCTGGATTGCAATCTGTGATATATTTGGATTCTGGACACACTGGGTTAAGTCTAGACTGATCAAAGGTGTTGTACTGGTCCCTTCTTGGTGATATTCTGACACTGTGTTGTGCTGAGTTGGTGCGTAGACGTCCCCGGGCTCTTTTGTATGAAGTAAGCTCTGTTGCACATGAGCAGTGACGGCTCTGTTTTCATGAGATGTTGACACAGATTCCGTAATGTTTGTGCGCGTAGAACGAGTCGTTCCACTCACCATCCATAAATTGAAAACACCCCAAAGCACCCCAAATAGTGAACAGTTTGCCATGATGATTATAAACGATGTCTCTGGTCCGAACTTTTTAAAAAAAATTAACAATATAGGTTTTGTAGACAGTTCACTTCTGGTGTGCTAGCTGTACACAGCACTAAGAAACAGCAATGCTCTGCATGTGTCATTGAACATAACCGTCACTGTGTTGTGTGAATTGACCCGCTTTAGAAGCTCTGTACTTAGATATGCAAAATGTGAAATCAATTTCGAAGCACATTCGATAGTCTGGTTACATTCGTGAATGTATATGAACACACACACACACACACACACACACACACACACACACACACACACACACACACACACAAACACACAACTATCTATCTATATCTATACCTATCTATATCTATCTACATCTATCTATCTATATACAGAGCGAGCGAGCGAGCGAGCGAGAGAGAGAGAGAGAGAGAGAGAGAGAGAGAGAGAGAGAGAGAGAGAGAGAGAGAGAGAGAGAGAGAGACTGTGGTATATCTTCATTTGATGCCAAGGGGGACCAACACAATCAGACGTGTCCCACTGGTGACTCTGAATCAGCTGACGAAAGATCTCTGGGCAGGCGCTATGCATTGTTTTGTTTTCAGATCAGCTTTTGTTCCCTTATGCTTCTGTCAGTACATCCCCTTTTCATTCCTGTTTTCTTTGTCTCACAACCCCCTCCTTTTTTCTTTTTAATCTTTGCCAAGTCATTGTTGTAATGATAGAGGAGTTGTCAGACTGCATTTCTTTTTCCTCACAACTTATTTGTTCAACACGTTGTTGTCAGTCAGTGGGAGATCGTATCTCTTAGACTATCCAAGAAAAAGCTGTTCTGCAGAATCTCTAGCTGCAGTCAGCACTAATGTGATTGACAATGCTTGGGTTATCAAAACGTAGAGCTAACCACTCTGAATGTTGTAACCCTTTGACCTCGCTGGTATTCTGAGATAGTTCTTAGACCAGAGCCCCCCCCCCCCTCACCCCCCCCCCCCCCCCCCCCCCCCCCCCCCCCCCCCCCCCCACCCCCCCCCCCCCCCCCCCCCCCCCCCCCCCCCCCCCCCCCCCCCCCCCCCCCCCCCCCCCCCCCCCCCCCCCCACCCCCCCCCCCCCCCCCCCACCCCCCCCCCCCCCCCCCCCCCCCCCCCCCCACCCCCCCCCCCCCCCCCCCCCCCCCCCCCCCCCCCCCCCCCCCCCCCCCCCCCCCCCCCCCCCCCCCCCCCCCCCCCCCCCCCCCCCCCCCCACCCCCCCCCCCCCCCCCCCCCCCCCCCCCCCCCCCCCCCCCCCCCCCCCCCCCCCCCCCCCCCCCCCCCCCCCCCCCCCCCCCCCCCCCCCCCCCCCCCCACCCCCCCCACCCCCCCCCCCCCCCCCCCCCCCCCCCCCCCCCCCCCCCCCCCCCCCCCCCCCCCCCCCCCCCCCCCCCCCCCCCCCCCCCCCCCCACCCCCCCCCCCCCCCCCCCCCCCACCCCCCCCCCCCCCCCCCCCCCCCCCCCCCCCCCCCCCCCCCCCCCCCTATTTCCCCCCCCCACACCCCCCCCCCCCCCCCCCAGATTTTTTCAGCAACTTATTTCACTACAGAGCTTTCTTCTCAATTAATTTTTCTACCCTTCACTGGCTGCTTTGGAGAATAATAGCTTGTGGTATATCTCCATTTGAGGGGAGACCGACACAAACAGCCGTGTCTCACTGGGCGAATCCGAATCAGTAAACGAAAAGCCTCTGGGCCGGCGATATGAGTGGTTCTGTTTTCAACATGGACGAAGCTTCCCTTGTGCCGCCGGAGTATTTAGTGTCGCGCACTCCCCTCTGAGAGGTCGTGGGTTCGATTCCGATTAAAGACTGTTATGCCCCGACCGGCTCCCATCCAGGGTTGTGTTTGCTATGAGCTCAGTTGGGAAGACTGACTGGGACCACACAGTCTGATTTCATCCACCTGATGGATGCGTCTGTGAGAGTGTTGCTCCGATTTCCTGACCAAGACTTCATGTGTCCGTATTTCTCGGGCCTGGTTGACGCTGAGGTATATTATCAAAATAAGCGTAGAGTACAGCCTTGTAATCAGTTTCAGAACAGAATGGAAATCCGTAGCATTATCTTCATCACCCTCAACTTCATTGATCAGCATGAAAATGTCTCCAATTCTGGAGCCCTTCATGCTTTTCTCTTATGGTGAACTCAGTTTTGATTACCACTTGAAACGGGAAATTTCAGTTCTCAGTGAAAGAAGACAATTATTAGAAATGCAGGGTGAAAATAACGGAACATAGCGCAGACTCTTAGAGAACACACCAAAATCAAAATCAAGGTAAAAAGGTAAGCTCCGGTGTGGCAGCTTGGAAGTAGATTTTGTTAAATGATTGAGAGGTAGGAGGATGCGAACCAGTCGAGAGATGTTAATCGTACGCATACGTCAGGGGTAGGCATAACAATATTTCATGATCAGAATGCCATAACAGATTTAAACCTACTGTCTGTAATTATGAGGAGAATGCCAGCATCAGAAAGGATGGCTGTCTCAGTCCAGTGATCTGCTCTGTATGTTTAACAGACGGTTCTCTCGCAGAGTATTCTGACACGAGTCTTTCCATTTGTTTGAAAACCACTTACTCAAAGACGTTAAGTATAAAGAAAGGACAGACATTTTTACAGACTGTTTTGAATCCCGATTTGCTCTCTGTTTGCAGAATAAGAGCGATAAAAGCCTGTTTGGTTTACCGGGTCATCCGTCTGCTGCCTTAGAAATTCAGTGGAGAAAGGAACAAGAAAACACTCTCTTCGAGAAAGAGTTCATGACAGTATCACGCACAGTTTCTTGAGACATTTCTTCGAAATGTGTCAAAGTGGCACCACAAAATTCACTGGCATCGAAATCGATTTCGGAAGAATCGGATTTATCACGCATTATCTAGAGTTTATTCATAGAGAAGTCATAGAATGCGTCAAGCAAATCGGAGGGTGGGCTGTTTTATGTTGGACAGACAGAGGTCTTTTAATGACTCATGGGTTGGTTAACATAGCGTGTAGATGTTTTCTCAAAGAGAAACCACGGATCAAAATGTCAAAATGATTACTTTCAGTATCAACCTGTGGCCTGTTGAGAATATCACGATCTTCCACGTAAAGATCCCCACTCATAGACAGTTAGAATATTACGAGCCTTCACATTAATATCCCCACTCACAGACAGAATACCACGATCCTTCACGTAAAGATCCTAACTCACACAGACAAAATATCACAATCTTTCACATAAGGATACCCCTCACAGACAGAATATCACGATCCTTCACGTAAAGATCCCCCTCACAGACACGATCCTTCACGTAAAGATTCCCCTCACAGACAGAATTTCACGATTCTTCACTTAAAGATCCCCACTCACAAATAAAACATCACGATCCTTCACGTAAAGATCCCCTCACAGACAGAATATCACGATCCTTCACGTAAAGATCCCCACTCACAGGCAGCTAGAATATCACGATCCTTCACATAAAGATCCCTTCACAGACACGATCCTTCACGTAAAGATCCACTTTACAGACAGAGTATCACGATCCTTCGCTGAAAGATCCCCCTCACAGATAGTTAGAACATCACGATCTTTTACGTAAAGATCCCACTCACAGACAGAATATCACGATCCTTTACGTAAAGATCCTCACTCACAGACAGAATATCACGATCCTTCATGTAAAGATCCCCATTCACAGACGGAATATCACGATCCTTCAAGTAAAGTTCCCCACTCACAGCAGTGTTCAGCTTGTCGATCCTCGTGTTTTAGTGTTTTTCAAACCCTTCAGTCATCCGTAGAGTGGAGAGTTGTAATAGCGAAGTGTCGAGTAACGACAGAGGCAGGTCTGTTAAGGCCATCGTTGTATATGTCTTCAGGCCATGAAGCGACCTTCTTCGCCATAGGACTTGTCGTCGGAGAACACCCAGAGGATGTGTTTTTTGAAGATCAATTTTCTTCAGGTTCCTGGACATGACAGGAGACATGCTTCTCTGACGTTTTAGGAGAGTTTGTCACGCGAAAAAACAAGCAAAATAATCCTGTAATGCACCGTCTGGGGCATGGAAATCAAAGGATCACAGTCCTTACGAACGACCTTGAGTTGTCACGGACTATCAAAGGATAACAGTCCTTACGAATGACCTTGAGTCTGTCATGGACTATCAAAGGATCACAGTCCTTACGAACGACCTTGAGTCTGTCACGGACCATCAAAGGATCACAGTCCTACGAACGACCTTGAGTTTGTCACGGACTATCAAAGGATCACAGTCCTTACGAACGACCTTTAGTCTGTCACGGACTATCAAAGGATCACAGTCCTTACGAACGACCTTGAGTCTGTCACGGACCATCAAAGGATCACAGTCCTTACGAACGACCTTGAGTCTGTCACGGACCATCAAAGGATCACAGTCCTTACGAACGACCTTGAGTCTGTCACGGACTATCAAAGGATCGCAGTCCTTACGAACGACCTTGAGTCTGTCACGGACTATCAAAGGATCGCAGTCCTTACGAACGACCTTGAGTCTGTCACGGACTATCAAAGATTCACAGTCCTTACGAACGACCTTGAGTCTGTCACGGACTATCAAAGATTCACAGTCCTTACGAACGACCTTGAGTCTGTCTCGGACTATCAAAGGATCGCAGTCCTTACAAACGACCTTGAGTCTGTCACGGACCATCAAAGGATCACAGTCCTTACGAACGACCTTGAGTCTGTCACGGACCATCAAAGGATCACAGTCCTTACGAACGATTTGAGTCTGTTACAGACCATCAAAGGATCACAGTCCTTACGAACGATTTGAGTCTGTCACGGACCATCAAAGGATCACAGTCCTTACGAACAACCTTGAGTCTGTCACGGACCAGGTTTGGTCGTAACGCTAGGCTGTTTGTTTTTTTTTTTTCTCCCATTTGGGGAAAATGTTTTTTTTTTATGGTCAGACCATTTAGTTCAGTTTTTTTTTCTTCTGCTTGTTTCAAGTGAAATACGGCTCAATGGGCTTCTGTCCATATGAAACACGTGCGTGTGTATATATCTTTTACACATTTACACAAGGCACTCGAATTCAGCCCACCGCGTAAGTTCGTTTCTGTGACCAATCAGAGCACTTCCACCTGGCACCGCCGTGTGGAAAAGGGGGGGGGGGGGGGGGGGGGGCGTAATAACACGGAAACAACTTCTGTGCACAGGGTGCAGAAAGAATCAACATGTCCGAGGAGTTCGGCGCTCCTGTAGACCATCCCATAAAGACTCCATCGGTCTGTTCGGCGCTCCTGTAGACCATCCCATAAAGACTCCATCGGTCTGTTCGGCGCTCCCGTAGACCAACCCATAAAGACTCCATCAGTCTGTTCGGCGCTCCCGTAGACCAACCCATAAAGACTCCATCGGTCTGTTCGGCGCTCCCGTAGACCAACCCATAAAGACTCCATCGGTCTGTTCGGCGCTCCCGTAGACCAGGCCATAAAGAGTCCATCGGTCTGTTCGGCGCTCCTGAAGACCAGCCCATAAAGACTCCATCAGTCTGTTCGGCGCTCCCGTAGACCAGCCAATAAAGACTCCATCGGTCCTGTTCGGCGCTCCCGTAGACCAACCCATGAAGATTTCATCAGTCTTTGGAGCAGTCGTCGGTTGGCTGATCACCCACACAACTTTGCTGTGCTGGCAGAGAGTGATAGTGAAGCTTCCCCGCGGGCAGGATGTGTTTCCTTTTCAGAGTGGAGGAAAGCTGCTGGCAGCCCTCAGGACCCACCATCACCTGTATATGCTGAGGGTGTCGCACACACACGCATACACACACACACACACACACACACACACACACACACACACACACACACACACACAACACACACACACACACACGCATACACACAATGGACACACACACATACACACACTCACATACACATACACACACACACGCACACACAC
>JADBJO010022647.1:0-2500 GCA_016801955.1 Conus betulinus
TGGCAGCTGCAAGGCCGGGTGTTGACAGAAAGAAAAAGAAACACCCGAAGGTGCTGGGGAGGACCCAGAGAAGCACTTGCCTTCACCTGCCCTTTGAGCAGTCCTGTACCACCCTTGGAGGCCTGCGCTGTGTGTTGACGATGGGTCAGGCACGCGCGTGCCACTCCAGACACAGCCAAGCTTTCGCCATACGGTCTTATGTGCCCTCAAGAGAGAATCCAAAGTTGTAGTCTTTCCCACTGTCAACAGGACTTTCCCTGTGGTCAGTGGGTCTTTCCTCACCGTCACTGGACCTTTCTCCAGGGTCAGCCTAGTTAAGGCAAAGAAGAAAAAGAAGAAACCGAAGGTGCTGGGGAGGACCCAGAGAAGCACTGCCTTCACCTGCCCTTTGAGCAGTCCTGTACCACCCTTGGAGGCCTGCCAGACAGAAAGCAGCAATATCAGGTCGTCATGAGACAAGCCACCAAACGAGGCACTGCACTGCCTCAGAGTCACTTCGGAGGTGTGTAGTATGGCCTGTTCTGATCTGTCGTTTTCAGATGCCATCCATGAAGTCAATGAAATGGGACTGTGTGGACTAGTCTTTCTGTTTGAGATTAGAAAAAAAAACACACGCTCACTTTAGACTAGATCCGGCTGGGGGGGGTGGGGGGAGGGAGGGGGAGGGGGAACGCCTCTGACGGGACTCGAACCTTCGACCTCCCAGCCTGCAACTCCAGACGCTAACTACCGCACTGCACCAATAAAAGGTGTAAAGTTCTCGTAGACTTTGGACCAGAGGGGCAGTGAACTGTCGAGATTCACCGTGTGGGGGCACGGCATGTTGGAAGACGGAGCCTATCTTTGCTCTGACACAGTCTCTCTACCTTCCCTAAAGTGAACCGGGTACCGGTTACTGCTGCGTTCAGAGAGGGTTTTCTGACCTTCCCTAAAGTGAACCGGGTACCCGTTTACTGCTGCGTTCAGAGAGGGTTTTCTAAACCTCCCCCTAAGTGAACCGGGTACCCGTTTACTGCTGCGTTCAGAGAGGGTTTTCCAGCCGAAAAAAAATCCCACTCCATGTGTGGGTTGTAACTCACAGCCGTCGCCTCCTCTGGCAAATGCTCCGACCATTCCACTACGGCACCCCTCTGCAGAGGTTGATCACGTATGCCAGACTTTGTGACGTCAGAGTGAGGGGCGATCTCCTTAAGGCACCCCTGTACAGAGGCGAAGAGACATTCGACATTCTCGCATGTCTGTATCACCCCCCCCCCTCTTTAACGTGGTTTGTACATCCCGATATGGCCCTTTGCGGTCGGCTGGGCTATAAGAACATTATCTTATCTTATCTTATCTGTATCTTACCACCCCCCTCTCCTCCCTCCCCCTGCCTCAGACACCAGATCATGAAAAAAAAAAAAAAACTATGAGACAACTCGCACAAATAAGCCTAAAGCCTTGAAGAATTGGCTGTATCCACATTTACTCAACTGAGAGAAGACAAGCCCTCGACAGAAAGATCTACAAATGATGCAGAAAGGTTTTTTTTTGTCAACAGATTGTCTTCTTTTTCAGGGATGGATATCGCCAAACCAATTCAATGATAGAAAAGTAAACAAATTGACTTTTCTCGTTTTGAATTACAGATTCCATTCTAAACAATTCGTTGTATAAGGTAGGCCTTATTCACAAAGTTGATTAGTATCACTTCACTTGTACAAACTGAAACAGAAATTGTACGTTTTCATGATTGCTTAAGCGATGCAACATGAGCGAGAAAAAAAGAAATCATGAAGGGATTTCTATTCCAGACGGGGAACCAGGACGACGGCTACGAAGAGCGACAGGCACCAGAAAGGAGAGGACCTGCCAGGGAAGAGAGAGAACCGCTGGGAGGAGGGAGCACTGCCGCCCGTAGAGACCTCCACCAGGACCAGTGCCGACAACACAGGAGGACCCACCCTGGGACGGAGATGCAGGTCAGATCTGAGTGCTGTGTGTGCGTACATGTGTGTGTGTGTGTGTGTGTGTGTGTGTGTGTGTGTGTGTGTGTGTGTGTGTGTGTGTGTGGAGCCAGATCAATTAAAAGAGAAGGGGAGTTCCAAAGTGGTGAGGGTGAGGTCTGGGGGATCCACCACCCTCAGTGGGAGACGTGGGCAAAATGTGCATAGGCATTAGCATGAATTGAAACTACAAGCAGAGCAAAAAACGGCGGAAATTTGGTAAAACCTGTTGGGGGGTGGGGGGGGGGGGGGGGAGGAGGAGGAGGAGGAGGGTTTCTCTTCGGGGGGATGGTTCTTTTCCAAACTACTTAAAATCGAGAGGGGGATGGGGGGTAGGGGGTGGTACAGGGGGCCTCCTCTGTTTTTTTTGTTGTTTTGTTTGTTTTTTGTTAAAGTGTGTGTGTGGTGGGTGTGTCCTCTGACAAAAAGAAACGCCACCCCTTGGATAATTCACATAGCAGAAGTGGTGTTTCAAAGGGGGGTGTGGGGGTCCCACCCCAGGGTAGGGGGATGGG
>JADBJO010022647.1:10000-14614 GCA_016801955.1 Conus betulinus
TTTCTGCCCAAATGGAGGTCAACACCGATATCTAAGCCGTTCTAACATGTATAGAAAAACGTTTTGACGGGCTCGCAATGAAAGTGGACTTGGTAGTGATGCGACAAGAGATCAACAACTTCACTACTACTTTCATGGAAAAGGTATCCACTTTAGAGGGCCGACTATTTGACATGGAGGCTAAGAAAGACAGGGTTAATGAGGACATGAAACAGCTGAAGGAGAAACACGATATGTTGAACTGTACATTAAAGCACCAAGAGGGGAAAATCAGGCCAATGGGAAAAGACAACAACGATCTTAGGCAATACTCACGTGGAAGCCACTTACGTGTTTTTCGTGTGACCGAGCGTGAAAGAGAGTCAGTAGAAGACTGTGACGAAAGTCTGTGACATCTTTACTGACAGCGTCGGCGTCAACATCAACCCTGTCACATCGAGCTGGCCCACCGAACTGGCAAAAAAGCAGCAGCAACAAACTGCGGCCTCTCCTGCTACGGTTCTTCCAGTGAAAGCTGAGGGACCAAATACTGGGGAACTGGAGGCACCTGAAGGGGAAGGGGACGAGCATTGGGGAAGACCTCCCCACAGCCAACTACAGACTTCTCCGCAGTGCCATAGAACACTCGGCTACTATGTCGGCCTGGAGTCCGGGAGGACAAATCCTGGCCAAAGTAAGAAACGGACAGATCTTGAGGCTGAACATTCACACTGATGTAGATGTGGCTTTCAGACGTGCCATGTCTTCAGGTGATATCAGTGTTGACGAGGACGACAGGCAAGATCACAGTCAACACATCTTCACAGCTTGAAGCTGCTAAAACTGGGAGAACATGTAAATATTCCATATTCCGTACAGCATTTCTTGTGCCAAGAGATAGTACTTATGTTTAAATAATACTGTCTTCTTTTGCGGTTATTGTTCTTTATACATAGCATGTTATTAATGCTATGACGATCATTATGGTAAAATTGTATGTTTTGAACAAATTGCTCTATACTTTCTGCAGATTAAGGATTCTATGTTTCAATTGTTTTCGTTGTGGTTTAGAATAATATCGTTCTGTACTTGGGTTATTTTGGGATATCTCTCTCACGCACGCACGCACGCACGCACTCGCACGCACGCACGCACGCACACACACACACACACACACACACACACACACACACACACACACACACACACACACACAGCACACAGAGAGCAGAGAGAGAGAGAGAGAGAGAGAGAGAGAGAGAGAATTTACCAAATAAACAAAGCAGATAATTAAAATGAAACATCTTGTTCTATAAGCATTGTAGACAAAAAGTGCTGTAAAAAGTACTGTAAACAAAAAGGGCTGTACAAAAATAATGCATGCATTCTCCATCTGCAGATTTTAACTCTCTCTCTCTCTCTCTCTCTCTCTCTCTCTCTCTCTCTCTCTCTCTCTCTCTCTCTCTCTCTCTCTCTCTCTCTCTCTCTCTCTCTCTCTTGACTGAGCTACTTAATTTCATGTGGCTATGCAGCAGACCTGCCTATTTTGAGTTTAAATGGGGTATGATCTTTTTCTGTCTCAGTGTTCAGTTGTTTGGATTCCTATACTTTGGACACACGTTGTGTGCTATAAATGTTCCATTCTCTCCCTGTCTCAACTGAACTGATGAAGTTCATCTGACTGTGCAACTCACCTCAAACTGATGAAGTTCATGTGACTGTTGTTNTGAGCTACTTAATTTCATGTGGCTATGCAGCAGACCTGCCTATTTTGAGTTTAAATGGGGTATGATCTTTTTCTGTCTCAGTGTTCAGTTGTTTGGATTCCTATACTTTGGACACGTTGGGTGTGCTATAAATGTTCCATTCTCTCCCTCTCTCAACTGAACTGATGAAGTTCATGTGACTGTGCACAGCTCGACTGAACTGATGAAGGCATTTCTGGTCTTAAATTAAATTTGGAAAAAACCTGCAACGTATGGCTAGGGCAAAGAAAGGCTCAGAAACTGTACATTTGGCTGAAAAGCATATGATATGGAACCCTATAAAATTCAAACTTCTAGGAATTTGGTTGACAACTGATCTATCAAAACTAACAGAAATAATATGTCAGATAAATTCACAGAAGTTCAAAACTTGTTTAAAATTTGGTCAAAACGTATGTGCACTCCTCTTGGTAAGGTTGCAGTATTAAAATCTCTTATTTTGTCTAAACTTGTATACCTGTGGATGTTACTCCCCCCCCCCCCCCTGAGAGTGACATAAAACATCTGCAAAAGATGTGTGTTTTGAATTTGTATGGGACAAAAAACCTGACAAAATTAAACGAAAGTATGCAATTCATAATGTTGAAAACGGGGGTATAGGTTTGCCAGACATTCAGCCTTTATGCAAGCTTTAAAACTGTCATGGATTAGAAATTAGTTATTAAAAGCTCAAAGTGGAAGACAGTTTTAGTAACGCTCTGTCCAGAAGTAAACAATCTAAATTATTTTGGTTCAAAGAGTATTTACAGAGTAGGTGTAACCAGTTTTGGAAGGATGTATTTAAATCTTATGACACTTTGAACATACAAACAGATTTAGAGAATACTGAGGAGATTGCAGCAGAACCTATCTTTTATAACGATAAATTCAAAATTGATAAAACTCATTTTTTATTTCAAGTCATGTTTGACAAAAGATATAATTCATGTGCGAGATATGATGGATGAAAATGGCACTTTTTTAAGTTACAAAAGTTTTTCAACAAAGTTAGGAGTGCAGGTGAATTACCTCCATTATTTAGGCTGCGTCCAGACTATAACAGAATACGCGCTAGAAAAAGAAACATAACATTTGAAAACAGTGTCAAGAATGATAAAAGCAAAGTTTTGAAAATTATAACAAGTATTGTCAAAGGATAAAAAATTTACTACAATTTGCTCCTGGATAAAATAGATGTACTCAATATAGAGTCCTTTGCAAAATGGGAAATAAAGTTACAAACAGCGATAGACTGGGAAACTGTTCCGAAAAATCAAAGAAATAAACTTTAGATGGTTTCAACTGAAACTTTGCCATAGAGTTTTAGTATCAAATATACTTCTAAAAGGAATGGGTCTCACAGACAGCGACAAATGCAGTTTTTTTTTGCAAAAAAAAATGAAAGAGAGACAATTCATCACTATTTGTGGTATTGTCCAATAACACAAGAATTCTGGAAGGAATTGGAAAGATATTTGAAACAGAAATGTGAACATTGTTTCAGATTGTCACTGAATGTCGAGCTGATCTTGTTCGGAACCGACGAAAAAACAAAAACGGACCAATTTTTTTTTTATCTTATTTTACTATGGGCAAAGTTTTTCGTCTATATAAAAGTAGAATTATTAACGCAATACCAAGACTGTCTGAATTTACATGCGAACTTAAACATAGATACCAAACAGAAAAGCATGCACATATAATGGAAATGCGCTATCATGACTTCATTAAAAACTGGTTACCATATAGCACACTGTGCGCAGATTAGGATACTACAGTACTTCGCAGTAAAACATTAATCGTAAATACTTCTAATATTATCATTCTTATTGGCGTGTTTTTCTGTCACAGTAGCTAACAAACCTGTACACATTATTATACAAAAAGCATTCTAATGCTCCTGCAGTTGAACGTGGATCAATATGTTTGGATTTGTAAAAGCGGTATGTGACCTTTCCTTTTCTCTTTATTTCTCATTCTTTACCCCCCCCCCCCCCCCCCCCCTCTCCCCCACCCATTTCCAACCGCCCCCCCCCCCCCCCATCCCCTCCCCGTCAACTCCTCTCCAGCTATAGATAACACTTATTGCGCGTTATGTCAAGAGTTGTGGGTTTTTCTCTCTCTCTCTCTCTCTCTCTCTCTCTCTCTCTCTCTCTTTTTTTTTTTTTTTTTTTTTTTTTTTTACCTTTGGTGTTATTTTTTTATTTTTTGTGTATTTATTTTTTTTTTTTAAACTTTAATTTCTGTTTGTTTGTTTTTGCTTGTTGTTGCTCTATTTTCTACTCAGCATCAAATACCCCTGCAGTTTCATGGAAAATTTCCTTTTGTTATTCTCTGTAATGAATGACTGCTATATCAAATAGATTTGGACAATGTTGTGTATAGAATTACTAAAGAATGATATTATAGTCGTAACTTACTGGTGCACGTGAATACATTGAATGGAATATTAAATTGTTTATGTAAAAGGATTCAAAAAAAAGAGAAAAGAGAAAAAACCTTCGTTCATGTGGCTGTGCAACAGATCTGCCTCAACTGAACTGATGAAGTCATGTGGCTGTGCAACAGATCTGCCTCAACTGAACTGATGAAGTTCATGTGGCTGTGCAACAGATCTGCCTCAACTGAACTGATGAAGTTCATGTGGCTGTGCAACAGATCTGCCTCAACTGAAACTCATGAAGTTCATGTGGTTGTGCAACAGATCTGCCTCATTGGAGCTGAAAGGGGTGTGATATATCATTAATGTTACCCTCTCTCTCTCTCTCTCTCTCTCTCTCTCTCTCTCTCTCTCTCTCTCTCTCTCTCTCTCTCTCTCTCTCTCTCTCTCTCTCTCTCTCTCTCTCTCCCACATCCCATGCCTGTGTCCTACAATTGATTTGATTCATGT
>JADBJO010022648.1:0-22500 GCA_016801955.1 Conus betulinus
GCCATTCCACTGTTTGAAAGTAGTCCGCTAGAGCGTGTTGATGTGCTGCCGCACCTTGTGGATGTTGATATAGGTGTCTGAGGAGATATGGGGACCACTGCCTACACTTATGGATTGAGTCTAATTAGGAGAGGATATGAAGAGACCCACTGCGCTACCTTTTGGTATTCAAGTATAGTGCGGGCAGATAGGAAAGACTTGTGGATTCGCAGTATCGTGAGGGGGAGTATGTAAGAGATCTATGTGATTCAAGTATATTGAGGAGGAGGATATGTAAGAGATCTCATGGACACAGTGATCGTGAGGATGAGGGGATATGAAGATAACTCTCATGGATTCAAGTTATATTGAGGAGGAGGATAGTGGAGAGAGTCTATTGGCTTCGAATATAGTGATGGGGAAAGGTATATTGAAAAGACTGTTGTATTCAAGTATAGTGCGGAAGAGATAATGGCAGAGCCTTGTGGATTCAAGTATAGTGAGGAGAGGATATGGAAAGATACCTGGGAGTTCAAGTATATCGGATGGGAGGAATATAGAGAGACTTGTGGATTCAAGTAAGAGTGAGGAAGAGTAGATTGAGAGACCTGTGGAATTCAAGTATAGTGAGCAGAGGAGATGGACAGACTTGTGGATTCCGTATATAGTGAGGGGGAGGATACTGGAAGAGACTTGTTGGATTCAATTATAGATGACGGAAGAGGATATGAATGGACCTATGGATTCAAGTAAGTGCTTAAGAGGATATGGACATGAGACCTATGGATTTCAGTATAGTGAGGAGGAGGATCTGAAGAGACCTATGGATTCAAGTAATAGGAGAGAGTAATGGAAGAGACGTGTGATTCAAGTATAGTGATGAGGAGGATACTTAGAGAACCTGGATTCAAGTATAGTGGAGGAGGAGTATGCTGAAAAGACCACCACACAGCACACAGGAACTGTCACACCGTCTGTCTGTTCTTACTTCCTCTTTTCCTTCCTCTTTCTTCTTTCCATCCTCCACCAGCTTTTAGACTTCTTCCTTACCACCATTGGAAAGACAGATTACATAGACAGATGGTACGATGTCCAGTCCCCCTCCCCTCACTCCCTTGTCCCCTTCTGACCCTCATAACAGACAATGAAGGACTGGTGCGTGATTTTCTTGCCGATCATGTGTTCATCATGGCAGATATGTGAGCAACCTTTTTTTTTTTTTCCTCCTTTCTCATTTTTCCATTCCCTTTAGTGTCATTTACCATGCCATTCATTCGGGTTCTCTGTCCACAGCCATAGCCTGACTTGTCCTGCTGCAGCCCTGCACCAGCAGTCCACAGGGAGCAGTCATTGTCAAGCCATCATGATGCAACCCCCAGGGAGACACTGCACGCTGCTGTGGTGTTCAGTCGCGCCTGTTCTGATCCAACATACACAGGACATCACATATCAACCTTCCTACCGTGAAAATAATTGCTCGCTTGCGGGGTCGACATGAGTGTTCACCTCCAGAGGGTGCCACCATGTCCGTCTGAGAAGCCATGCCCTTTTCGTTTGTATTTTTGTGTTTCACATAACAACATTTAAAGAGCAGTTCTGTCTCTTGTATTTGTATTTTTCTTTTGTATCATACTGTTTTTAAGACCACCTTCATTCACATTTTGTTTTTGGCATTTTATACCAAACAGAGTGACACCAGTCCTTTCATCTGAGATCTCTCTTTCAGCATGTCAAGCATGAGAGATTAGGCTCTTTGACTGAAACTCTCTTTTTCATCCCATATTTGTCATTATCTTAGGTCTATCCATGGCAAGTGTGTAATGCTGGAAGTTTCCCCCCCCCCCTCTGTGATTCCAATGTTGCAGTTAATTATGATTTATTACTTTTTGTTGTACAGATTATTGAGAGTATCTTAAATTTTGTTCAGATTTTTTTTCAGTTGCTTTTTTATTAGCGTAGATTAATATGAACATTTTGAATATCGTTCCGGTTTGATTGATTTTTAATTTGCACTTTTTTTTCTGTTCATTGCTTTCAGTACCATAGATTAATGTTAACATTTTATTTAAAGTTTGTTCAGATTTGATAATGATAGCACTAAAATTCCTTCTTGATAAGAACACTGAAAGCTTTTGTCCTTGCTGGTAGATGTTGTTTCATACCACTATTCTAAACATACCTGTCATTGATTCTGTGTCCCTTATCTGAATAATGATAGTTCACCAGAATACTTGCCATGCATGGTAATAGATTATCTCCACAGCCATTCTTAAAGTACTTGCCTATGCAGTAATAAATTACCTCCACAGGTACCTGTGGAACATCTGTACATACAGGTATAGAGGATCTCCATAGCTACATGCAGAACACATTCCATGCAGGTAAGCGAAGACCTCCAAAGCTACATGTAGAACACATGTCACACAGGTAACAGAGGATCTCCATAGTATATGTAAACACATGTTTCATGCAGATAGCAAAGGAACCTCCATAGCTACATGTAGAACCATGCATTTCGATGCAGATAACAGAGGATCTCCATAGCTATAGGGAGAATGCTTGTCCATGCAGGTAACAGAACACTTCCATAGCCACATGTATAGAACACTTGTCCATACAGAGGGCCTCCATCAGCTACAGGTACAACAATTATCCATGTAGGTAATAGGACCTCCATAGCTACAGTACAACACTTGTCCACGCAGGTAATAGAAGACCTCCATAGCCTACATGTAGAACATTGTCCATGCAGGTAATAGAGGACCTCCATAGCTACATGTATAACCATAATTTCCATGCAGGTAATAGAGGACCTCCATAGCTACATGTAGAACCTATGTCCATGCATGTAATGAAGACCTCCATAGTTACATATAGAATACCTGTCCATGCAGGTAACAGAATCTCCATAGCTATGTGTAGTAACACTTGTCCATTGCAGGTAATAGAGGACCTCCATAGCTACATATAGATTACCTGTCCATGGTAGTAAGAGAATTTGTTTTTTTTTCCATAGCTCACATGTAGATCACTTGTCCATGCAGGTAACATGACTTTTATAGCTACAGGTAAAATATTTGTCCATGCAGGTAATAGAGGACCTCCATAGCTACATGTAGAACACTTGTCCATGCAGTAATAGAGGACCTCCATAGCTGCATATAGAATACCTGGTCCATGTAGGTAAGAGAATTTCCACAGCTACATGTAGTATCACTTTTCCATGCAGGTAACAGGACTTTTATAGCTACAGGTCAAATATTTGTCCATGCAGGTAATAGAGGATCGCCATAGCTACAGGTACAACACTTGTCCATGCAGGTAATAGAGGACCTCCACAGCTATAGGAGAACACTTGTCCATGCAGGTAATAGAGGACCTCCACAGCTATAGGAGAGAACACTTGTCCTTGCAGGTAATAGAGGACCTCCATAGCTACATGAAATCCCTGGACGACATTCTGAGATTAATCCAGCCCTGATCTACCCCGGCCATGGCTATGTCATCGACAGTCCACAAGCGAGACGGTGCAAGGCTTCATCACCAACCATCGCCAGATGAGGGAAGAGCAGATAGTCCAGTGTCTGATCGCCCACAAGGACAGCCCATGGAGCCTATGGACATCGTCACAAATTGTTCTATTTTGTAAGTACAACCAAAAAGATGCCAAACCCAGGCAGCTTTAATCAGGCATTAAATATAAACACACAAGCAAGAAAAGGCCTCAGACAGATGTAGGTAAGGTTTCAAATACTGAATAATGCAGTCCCTCTATCTAGCAGCAAACCAGCAGACATAAAAAACATGAAGGGGAAAAAAACTACAATCATGTACAACACCTATTCCATTGCACTTATTTCTTTAATTAATGTATTTTTCATTTGACGTTTAGCTAGAGGGCTTGGCTGGCATTGTGGGAATAATGTCGGACTTGCTGTAAGATCCAGGTTTGAATCTCACTGGACATGGCCATGCTGGGAGAGATTATCTGTTGAGAGTTGATCATCCATGCTGACTTAAGTTCCTCTCCCAGTCCTTTGGACAAGATTTTAAAGCAAGTCCTAGGCATGCACAAAAGATCTCCACCTTCTGATAAGAGTTAGCCGACCTGTGCTGGTGGAATGACGACACAAACATCAGACACATGCATGCTGGTTGTCAAATTCAGACATCATCCTCAAAATGTGTGGAATGTGTCTGTCTTGATACTGGAATTGAAAATGGCTGTGTATGTAGAAATCTTCCTGACAGTGCACCATTGAATTCTAGACATGAACGAAGAGAGATGTTTTGCTGGAAAAGTGAGGAAAAAAGGGGGAAAATGCTGTTTAAAAAGAAATGTTTCCTGTGAAGAGAGGCCAGTTTTTTTCAAACACAATCCAAATAAAGAAAATAGAGAAAAGAAAAAAGATGCTGTGCCATCTATATTCAGCTGAAGCCCCCCCCCCCCCCCCCCCCCAAAAAAAAAAAAAAGCAAAACCTTTAAAGTTATATTTCAGCAATTGTTTTTTAAAAAACCGAACAGGTATGCTCAGTTTTGGTGTGGTGACCTTTTGTATGAACGTGAAACTGGACACTCATGAAAGATATGCAGGCAATTATTCAGGCTCTCAAGGCTTAGTAAAACAGTGTTTTACAAGGCTTCTGTGCATCCCCCAGAGGGTTAACATTAAGACAAATGACTTATTTCTAGTGGCAACTGATACATAGTCTGACAGGCAAGAACCTCTTAGACGCTGCAGCCTGAAGGGTATCTCACCTTGCCACCTTTTTCGGAGACCATCCCACAGGTAACAATGAAAAGCAGACATCCCCTAGAAGACTGAAGAAATCCTGGTCAGTGACTTGAAGGAGTAGACTGGTTTCAGTGCCCCTATGCTGCTGGGCATTGCTGAAGACAGGGCACTTCAGATGGATAACTTAACCTTTCTCACCTGTCCGAGGGTCTGACATGACTCACAGTCATATCTTCACTTGATGACTGGGTACATGTTTAAGCCATCTCCACCAAATGCTATGGCTTTGTCAACAAACCATAGTCCTACCATCAGTACCAAAATTGTAATGAAGAGTACATTGCGTGCAAATTATGGTACATAATGATTTTGCTGCCAATCGTATACCGTATAAGAATTTTTTTTTTTAGGTTGATTTAAGCAAAAAAAAAAAAAAAAGAAAACATATGTATTAGTTGATTAACCCCTTCGCTGCTATTATATTTTGCTAAGTCCCCATGCTACGAAATTTTTTTAGAAAACACAAAAATCACGCCTATGATTTTCATTTGCTTATGATTCAGAGATATTGAAGATAACGACATAAAGTATATATCAAATGAAAGGAAATTGAATGAAGAATCTGTTTGTAACAATAACATAATGGAATAATATGCTAGAATGACACAAAAAACTCCTTGAAATACAATATAAAAAATGAAAAAAATCATCACTGTGTTATTAGGTGATGCTGGGTAGCTCACAGCAGTTCATAGCACATTTTGTATTGAAGATTTACAATGTACAATGATCCAGCAGGCAGTGTCCAGCCACAACATAGCAGAGTCTAGCCACACAAAGAATGAAAGGCATTTATCTCCCAGTTTTTGTCGCCTGTAGAATTCAGAAAAAACAAAAACCACGCCTATGATTTTCATTTGCTTATAGTTCAGAAGATATTGAAGACAGCTACATAAAAGTTATATCAAATGAAAGGAAAACGAATGAAAAATGTGATTGTAACAAAAATAATGAAATGTTATGCCAGAATGTCACATGAACTCCTTGAAACGCAATATAAAGAAATGAAGATGTCAATCATGATATAATCATATGATGCTGACCTCACAGCAGTTTATAGCACACTTTGTGTTGGAGTTATACAGTGTACAAAGACCAGGAAACAGTGTCCAGCCACACCATAGCACAGCCTAGCCACACAAAGAACGAAAGGTGTGTATCTCCCAGTTTCTGTCGCCAATAGAAACGCTGAGTGTGACAGTTCTTGGAAGCAGTCTTCCAAACACAGTCCTGGTTTTGCTAGGGCAGTCTGGGCAGTAATACCTGGTGTCTTTCCTCTGCCCTTTCTTCCAGCAGACACAGCACCCTCCTTGATGGCCGCGCTTTATTTTGGGTAGGGGGCAGCACACTGATGAAGTGTCGAGCACACAACCTTACAGCATGGTCGTCCTCAGCATTTGCTGGATCTTTGTTGCCAAAAATCATCTCATTGATGACTTCTTTCTGGAAGTCAGTAAGGAGCTGCTGTTTCCATCCTTCCTGAACAAAATGTGTGCATTCAGCATGGCAATTGTGTTGCTATATACTCTTCTGCATACGTGTTAGTCTGAATCCTGAAATGTTGGGTCAGGTCACTGCTGTATAAACTGAAATAATCAGCAGCAGTACAGTTGGTGGTGTCCACCTGAATCCCTTCATCAGCAGTAAAATCAGGGATGTCAGGTTCAAAATTGTCGGGCACAATCCAGACACACTGATCCTGGTGCCCACCCTGTCGATGACCAGGCTGCCGTCCTCTACCTCGAGCACCACAACCTCTTCCTCTCCGTCCTCTTCCTCTTGCTCCCCTTCCTCTTCCAGCAGGTCCAGCAACAGTCCAGGTCCCACAACAGCAGGTCCAGGCTGAACATCATCTCCATGCTGCATCAGCCTAGCTGTAACACATTGAAAGCAAGAGTTCAATTTTCCATAGAAATATTTCATGAAATAAAAAAAATGTACCACACACCACACACACACACACACACACACACACACACACACACACACACACACTCACAAATACACACATACATACACACACACACACACACACACACACACACACACACACACACACACACACACACAATCGTAAACAAGCCACGCCCCCTTCTGTAAGTCCAACAAAACTCAAATAAAACAGCACATAAAATCACTTCAAAATGCTAACAAATTTTTGTATCTACTCTTGCTTTCACTAGTTTCAGTTTATGAAAATATTCACAAACACATACACACTATAAGCAAACAAACATACAAACTGAAATTGGGTCATTAGCATGCCACGCCCCCCTTTCATTTTCATCAAGCAAACACTGCAAACAATCCATGAGTTATGCTTTTGAACTAGTAGTTTCACTGCAACATTGTTTAGATCAGTATTATTTATCACTGTGTGCTTTCAGTTTTCTAGAAAAAGTATCATCACACACACACACACACACACACACACACACACACACACACACACACACACACACACACACATTTGCCCCTACTCCCACCCTACCCCTCACACGACACACACAGGCCATAGCAAGAGTTGGGCACACATCGATAAGAAACACTTGTAAACCACAAGCAAATCAAACACACGCAGCGTGAGTGAGAGCGAGTGAGCGAGCGAGCGAGCGACTGACACTGGCACATGAGCCCCACGCCTTGAAAGTCGGTCAAGCACACTGGTCATTGATGACTGGCTCGCTCGCTGACGCAGCCCCCGGCCACGGTACAGACGTACAATACGCACACTTGGTTGATCTATTCATGATTATACTGAGAAGAAAAGCAACACCATTATGTTATAAAATTGAATGAATCTCTCAAATACACTCACCTGCGTCTTGAATTATTGGATCTCCATGCTCTGAGTCTGACTCAGACAATGAGTCGTTCAACAAAGCTTCTTCCACTTCCAGATCAAACTCTGGTTGTTAGCATCAACTTCACGAAGTTCGATGCCAGCTGGATCAAAATCTTCATCTCCACTCTCTTCATCTCGGTAAATTTCGTCAATAATCTCTAAAACTGTAGACTTTGTTGTGGGGCAGCCACGGCTTCGAAAAGTGAAAGTACGACTTCACAGTACCTTGCTGATCGATCGTCATAAATTATGTAAATGAACCAATTATCTTGAACAAATGGTACACCAAAAGCAAAGAGTGGTCAAGGGAGTTTATCAAATCATAAATAGAGGGATTTTCGGCAATGCTGGATGAAACAGAAGGAGTGTTGAATCATGACGAACAGCGTTCATCAACTATGCATTGCAGACGGGCCTTTTTCATGACGAACGCCATACGTCAACAGCGCAGTGAAGAGGTTAAGTGAAAAAAAAAATGAAACATATGTATTTGATAAATTACTTTAAAAAAAACAACAGAAAACTTTACATATGACAGGTATTGTAATTTGGTGGTTTCCATGGGACAATATGTTTCAGGCCAAAGTAAGCCATTTAGTCCCTCTCATTATGGTTAATCCCACCTTCATTTGCTTCTATCCGATGTCATTGAGTTGACTGGATCAAATATCTTCATATAACTGCCTTTGAAGAAAAAAAAGAAGGTTGTGCATTTTACAGTGTAAACTTTTTTAATTGTTAACCCATTTGCATACTAGTGCCAGCTTTTTTTCATTTATGTTTTCTTCTTCTTGTTCATCGTTTGTTTTTCATTTTCATTGTTGTAAGTTATAACAAATACTGTGTGTACATAGAACTGTGTGTACGTTATTTTTGTGTCCTACAGTGTGTGCATCGCTTATTTAGTGAAATCTCTGCACACTGTCCTCTTTTGGTGCATCAGTAATTTCTCATCTTGTTTGATTAAAACTTGATGTAGGGAAAAAAAAAACTGTGCTGAAAGAAAAAAAAAAGAAAAAGAAACACCCAAGGTGCTGGGGAGGACCCAGAGAAGCCCTGTCTCCACCTGCCTTTAGAGCAGTCCTGTACCACCCTTGGAGGCCTGCGCTATGTTTGACGATGGGTACCAGGCACGCGCAGGACACTCCATTAAGATATCAAGGGACTAACTGCTCCTGAACAGAGGTAAATCAGACTACAGGATGCAACTCATAACAGCCTTAAAGTAGCATCCCCATGGGTGTACCAGCCTGTATTTCATGACTGCAGAGCCCACCGGCGAAAAACACCACCCTCCAACTGTTTATAAGCATGAGTGCCGTTCACTTATCTTGGACATCCTATTTTCTCTTTGACAGACACACAGTTGTGGACTGACAGCCATACCTGTAAACAGAAGGACATCAACCCATGAACATATAATTATATAGAGTGTGCATTTGGATTTTATCAACATTGTGCACATTCTGAATGTAAACTAATGAGCATTGCCATTTTTTTAGATGTTGAAACAAATATGTCTGTGGTTTTTCTGGCTCTATTCGCTTGACTCACAAACTGAGAAGAGATTAGTCTGTTTTTTATAGTGTACGCATGTGTGAGCGCGCACATACATGCTTGCATGTGCTCGTGCATTTTCTTTTAGTATGGATGTGCTAGAAAAATGAAAACAATCAAAGAAAGATACTGAAAAAGCTGGGTTATAGGAAAGTGCTGAAAATTCTGGTGCGGACTGTGTGAGCACACTACGTGAAGAGAGGATGGAAGTGCTGGGCCCCTCTCCCCCCCCCCCCCCCCCCCCCCCCCCCACTTCTTTCCCCCTGCATTTTTGCCAGATTTCCTCTATTTTTGCTTTCATCCAGCTTCACACCTGATACTGCTGGTGTGTGTGTGTGTGTGTGTGTGTGTGTGTGAGCGTGTGTGTGTGAGTGTGTGTGTGAATGTGTGTGTGTGTGTGTGTGTGAGTGTGAGTGTGTGTGTGTGTGTGTGAATGTGTGTGTGTGTGTGTGGTGTGTGTGAGTGTGTGTGTGTGTGTGTGGTGTGTGTGTGTGTGTGAGCGTGTGTGTGAGGTGTGTGTGTGTGTGTGTGTGTGTGTGTGTGTGTGGTGTGTGTGTGTGTGTGTGTGGTGTGTGTGTGTGTGTGTGGATGAGCGTGTGTGTATGAGCGTGGTGTGGTGTGTGTGTGTGTGTGGTGTGTGTGTGTGTGTGTGTGTTTTCATACATATTTGCTTTCATTTCCATGTGTAGGGAGTGCCAGAGACTCTTCACATGAGTGCTGCTGGAAATGTCCGACAGCACCTGCTGAAACTGCAGAAAGAGAGTAGAGTGGGTGAGTCAGCTGCCAGCTTAGGAGGCAGTTTTTCCTTACAGGGCTAAAGAAAGTGAGCTTGCGTCTTGGTGAAAATTCTCATCTTCGTTTCCTGTATTACTGTTGTAGGTATGTGTGCTCTTGATTTTTAGTGAACCAGCTTTGCCCTGTATTGGCTGTGCTCTCCACAACAAAATTGTTAATGCTTAAAAAATCTGCATTTCAAAGTTGGTGTTGCTATATGTTTATTTTCACATTCAGTCACTTTACTTTTTTTTTTTTTATCATTTTTCTGCCCCATTATCTATGCAACCTCAGTAGCATTGCACCCCCACCACTCATTCCGACACCTGTCCACAGCAACAGTCTGGCCCTGCCCACCACAGCCCTGGCACAGGCAATCCACAGGGAGCAGTCAATGTCAGTTCGTCTAGAGCTATCCACTGGAGGGAGACGCTGCGGCCGAGTCACTTTCGTGGTGTTCAGTGGTGCCTGTTCTGATCCAGCATACACAGGACACCACCTGTTATACCCCTTTGACGACAATAATTGCTTAGTCATGGAGCCAGCACGAGTGAACTCTCCCTCCAGAGGGCGCCACAACATCCGTCCAACAGCAGCCCTCATGAATTTGTGACCCCAACAGAATTATACTACCACAGACACGGAGACATGTCTCCACAGACATGGAGAAGAATTCAAACTGAGGTCACCATGAGAGCAGGGCATGAAGGTCACCAGAATTTGAGACTTTTTTTTTTAAATACTGATAGGTGAAGATGAGGATGATAAAGATGAGACTACAGATATACAAGCAGGTCTGAGACTGCATGACAGGGCTGTACTCTTTACACTCACTTTCATGATATATCCTGAAATCAGCCAGGCCAGAAAGAGATGATCAGGAAATTTGAGCAACACTCCGAGATGCACCCATAAGTGGATGAAACTCAACAGTGTGGTCCGAGTCTTCCCAGCTGAGGGTCATGCACCCAATAAGTGGATGAAACTCACAGTGTGGTCCGAGTCTTCCCAGCTGAGGGTCATGGCAAACTCCAGCTCTGGGTAGGAGCTGGTCAGGGCAGAAAAATCGTACAAATAAATGGCTCTGCTTGGAATCAAACCCATGATCTCCCAGTTGGGAGTCTGTGACACTACCCACTTTGGCATGGCAGCTGCTATCATTTTTACGTATGATCTTTCATGTTTTTTTTTTTAAGCAAAAATAAGTTCTTTTTGTATGTTTAAAATTCTGAAGATGTATCATTTTAGCATAGTATTGGACAGATTTTGCAATAAGGACATCAGATATAACTGATTTGAGGTTTTTTTCAACACTGTGTCAAAGTATGGCATACAACTTTGTGCTGAGGTGCTTAAGATATAAATATATATATATTTTATCAAACCCAGTAATGTATTATAATGTAGTTTGGCAGGCAATTAGATTTTTTTGTGATGAAGCTGCGTTCAAATCTCAATCAAAGTGAGATGCCATGTTTGCACATGACTACTATTCTGTGTTGGTTAGGAAAAAGATTATAGACTGCAGCTGTTTTCTTCACTCTTCTCCCTGAGAACCACTTACTGCTGATGTATTTCATCATTCTCTCCCCATCCCCTAAAATCATCTATTATTTAACAAACTGCATGTACACTTCCTTATCTCTTTGTCTCCAAAGTCACAGACTGTATGGTGTTCCTTACATCTTCCAAGTCACACACTCCTAGCACAACCAAAACTGTTATTTTCCTCCAAATTTGTCTGCAAGGGATATCTTTTTTCCCCCCAAATTACACACTGCAGGGTATTCCCTCTTTCTTCCACCCCCCCCCCCCCCCCCCAAGTCATGCACTATTTATTAACTGTTTTGTGCAAATGGCAGACTCTGAAGCATCTGTCCCAGTGGGTTTTTTTGTTTTGTTTTTGTTTTTATCCAAATCACGGGCAGCTGATTTTGATTTTGTTTCCTTTTTTTTTTCCAAATCACAGATTGCAGGATGTTAACTCTTTTGCTTCAAATCACAGATTGTAGGGTGTTAACTCTTTTGCTTCAAATCACAGATTGTAGGGTGTTAACTCTTTTGCCCCCGCACCACATATTGTTGTAGTTCTTAACACACATTCCCTCCCCCACATCACATACTGTTTGTAGTTCTTTACACACATTCCCTCCCCCACATCACATTGTTGTTGTAGTTCTTACACACATTCCCTCCCCCACATCACATAATGTTGTAGCTCTTAACACACATTCCCTCCCCCCCCCACATCACATAATGTTGTAGTTCTTAACACACACTCCCTCCCCCACATCACATTGTTGTTGTAGTTCTTAACACACATTCCCTACCCCACATCACACATTGTTGTTGTAGTTCTTAACACACATTCCCTCCCACACATTACATAATGTTTGTAGCTCTTAACACACATTCCCTCCCCCACATCACATTGTTGTAGTTCTTAACACACATTCCCTCCCACACATTACATAATGTTTGTAGCTCTTAACACACATTCCCTCCCCCACATCACATATGTTGTAGTAGTTCTTAACACACACTCCCTCCCCCACATCACATAATGTTGTAGTTCTTAAAACACATTCCCTCCCCCCGCTCACTCCCGCTTCTCCTCAGTTCACAGGTTGCAGGGTATTTCTCAACTCTTTCCTTTCTCTGTGCATTTCCAGAGTCACCTGACGGTCAGAAGTGGAAGATGGTCATGGTGGACTCCTCCCTGTGATCGTGCTGAGACAGATCAGGAAAATAACCGTTTTCGCTTCCAGTGTCTATCCGGTGAAATGATGTTCAGCTTAAGTTGATCGCTGCTTGTCTACCTTGATTTAGCATTGAAATAATCTGCTAAGGCTCCAAGCTGGAGTGAATAGCCAAGGAGAATTATGTGTATTCAACAATGCAGAAGAATGTTTTCTTAATTACCGATTCCAGGGTCTTAGAGCATCTTCATTTTCTTGCTTGGATAGAATTACATTTTGTTTGTTTTTCTGTCCATTTGTAGAATTGTTAAGCAGGTGGGAGGAGGGGGGAGGTGCTTCAGATTATGATTTATTTTTCCTTTTTCAGTTATCAGATCAATGCATTGTATTAAAACAGCTTCAAATGCTTGCACAACATCACCATTCCTTAAACAGATTTTTGAAGTATTGCATGGCTCTGTGTGTGTGTGTGTGTGTGGTGTGTGTGTGTGTGTGTGTGTGTGTGTGTGTGTGTGTGTGTGTGTGTGTGTGTGTGTGTTTACCTGGCAATGACTTAGCTGACTTTTATGCTAAGGAAGCTGCTAGAAATAAATCTGATGTTTTGAATTGTGATATCCTTTTTTCTTCATCTGAAGTTATTCACATTTTGACAAGTTCAGTCTGGAACATAAGACAGAAACAATACCTTGAAGATTCAGCTCGGAAGCACAGATGGGATATGACTAAAAAACAACAACAAAATGTTGTAATCCTCCAGGGCCAATTCCAAATCGTAACCTTGTACATAGGCTGTGGGTTAATGGTTGGTTAGGCAGGTATTTAAAATCAGCACCTGCTTGTGCATGTGGTCAGACTCTCAATATCCCTCATTTTTTATTTGACTGTACTAGTACAAGAACTCACTTTCAGCCTCTTCATAAGAAGATGAAGTCCTTCAAGCTTTTGCTGACTATGTCTAGTGTTTTCAATCTGGTATCCCAGTTTATGAGAACGGTTTGGAGTCTGGCAATGTTGGCTGTTTATCTTATTAAATCTCATCCACTTGGAAGATATTTTTTAACTCTTCCACCGCCCCACCCCCTCCTCACTGCCTCCCTGCCCCCTAACATTTTTTTTTTTTTTTTTTTTCAATTCATAAATTTTTGAGATGTTAAAATCGTATTCTCTTATTCTAGGCATAATCACATCGGTATGGTTCGGCACCGACTTTGCACATAGAGCAAGGCTTTTTCATTCCCCCCCACCCACTCTCTTCCTCCTCTTCTCTTCTCCCTTCCCCAATCCATCTACACTCATAAGCTGTTCGACTGTTTCGAGTAATTTGTCAGCCAGTTCCATACTTTGATGATCCTTGACATATGTATATCCATGTACTGGATATACATGTGGTCACACAGAATTGATGCTTCTGGATACCAGTATATATGGGGCCCGTAGTGTGTGTGTGTAAGTGTGTGTGTGTGTATGTGTGTGAGTGTGTGTGTGTGTGTGTGTGTGTGAAATATTTCATCTATATGCTTATTGCTTTGATGTTTGGACGAACGAACAAACGAAGTTTAATGCTAATAGGCTGTAAAGCCCATTAAGCAAATCGGCGGGATGTACAACAACAAAACGCGACTCGATTTCGATTTCATTGACATGGAAACCACAGCAATGTCCTTTTCTTTCACTTTACATGACGAAATCAAGAAAGAGAAAATGTCACTGGCATTAAACTCAGTTTTTGCAGACAACAGTCACCCCCAGGTAAAACTGGATCAGTCCATGGACAGCATGCAGCCGCCCATAGAGCACATGCTTGGGTCTCTGCATGCTTCGTGTTTGCCGATGCGTCTTCCTTTCTGAAGGCAGACCAGTTTTAACACATTCCTCTCATGACATGTGTCTTTCTTCCTGCTTGTCAAACCAGAATAAGCAATCGTCTTCTTCCGAACATGGATCGCAGGAATATTCCAGAACGACGTCGTCTGATTCCCACAGCAGCCACACACCCACATCATCCATTTGATGGAACATGACCTTGCGAAATGCTTGATTTCTGTGCGGATCTCACAATCGTCTCTGCACCTGTCGCTCTGTCAGAGTAGCGACACAACCCTTAACCATTCCCGTGTCAAAACCAGCGACAATTTTGTCTATAGCTTGCTCCAGACTTGTGTCGATGGATCCAACTTGTGTCGATGGATGTGTCCACGACGGATGGATTTCTGGGTCCCTGCTGTTACATTCCGACAGATGGAATGCAAATACAAAAGCGTATCCTGAATATGCAAAAATGTCATCATTGGCTTGATGTGTTTCCTCCTGTGCTGTGTACTGTGTTCATCCGATTTGGTGTCAGGCACGATGGCGGCCAGTTTCATTCGCGACACAAGTGGTACCGAGACCAGCACCAACCTGTTCATGTCGTCTGTTCTGCTGCTTCGATCTCTCTTGATCCCATTGCACCTGGCTGGGGTGCTTCTTCTTCCTGTAGTAATGAACTTGCTTTCTCCGGTTCAGTTCACAGGATCCGCCATTGTTGTTGACACTGGGCTGACCGGCTTCAGTCGCAGAACGACCCACTATGTTGCTGCCTTCTCCAGAAATTTCCAGCCTGAAACACAGTTTTCAGTCAGCAGGGCGTTTAGGGCTGACTCCGCAGTCACTAGAAGTCCAGTAACTGGCATTATCACAGGAAAATAAGAAAACCATTGCCGCAGCTGAAATAACTGCGCCCTGTCGCTTCGTGTCAAATCTCGTGACCCCCCTTTGATGATTGAAGAGGGAGAGAGGGATGGTGGCAAAGGCGCAAAGGGATACAAGATTGTACATAATGGGCAGAATTCTTTTTTATTAATTTTTTTCATGTTTTTTTTTTTTTCTGTGTGTGAGTCTGTGTGTGTGTGTGTGTGTGTGTGTGTGTGTGTGTGTGTGTGTGTGCGTGCGTGCACGTGCGTACGTGTGCTTGTATGCGTGAGAGTGAGTGCATGTGCGTACAAGTGCTCGAGTATGAGTGTGTGTAGGGTAGTATGGTGTGGTGTGTGTGTGTTTGTGTGTGTGTGTGTGTGTGTGGATGTGTGTATGCCTGTGTGCGTGAGTGTGTAAGTTTGAGTGTATGTGAGGGTATGGGTGTGTTCGTATTGAGATGTGTGTATTTTGTAATTATGTTGGTGTGTTTGTTTGTGTGTGTGTGTGTGTGCGCATGCGCGCGCATACGTATATGTGTGTGTGTATGTGCGCGTGCGCGTGTGCGTGTGTGTGTGTTTGCACCTGCACACGTATTTTGGTGAGGTTAATTATGCTCCTTTTCTTTGAATGAAAAACGTTGACTTTTTCTGTTCATGGTGTTTTCTTAAAATGGCAGTATAACCATGAGTTAATCTGACAATAAACACACGCTTCACCGAGATTAGTAGGGCTGACAGTCAGAAAGAGCTGTGTGTGGAAAATGTCCATGATGACAGGTCCTTTTAAGGAAATAGAGATGGGGTACAAAGTGCCCTCAGTCTTGGGACTGATTCACAACTTCACATCATGTAGCACAAGAGAAAAGGTGGAATCTTTCATTTAACTTTTTCCCTACATTTACTAGACCTGTTTATCCGTACATTTTTACTTTGTTTTGTACACATGTTTGGCGAAAATTTGATGAATGCAACAGAGAGGAGAAAAACAAATCTTGTGAAACAAATCTTGTCTCAAAGTCCTTGAGCAGTAGCTGCACCTGCAAAGCGTAATCATTGTGTGTTTGTGCACTGTGAACAAAGAGTGGCAACTCTTGTTAACTCGGTGCACACGAATTCGCTTCTGGATGGTGCTGGACAATAGTACAGACTACAGGCTCTGAAATATTGAGAAAAAAAAAAAAAGAAAAAAAAACCTGACGAGAAAGCCTGAAATTTGTGCCAGACTATGCTGATGAATCAGTCTTGAAACTAAATTGCATTAGGAGAAACCTTTCTTCATGGTACGTACTGTAAGAGCAGGTATCCCACTACTAGATATCCCACTACTAGGTAACCCACGACTAGGTATCCCGCTACTAGGTATCCCGCTACTAGGTAGCCCACGACTAGTAGCCCATGACTAGGTATCCCACTACTAGATATCCCACTACTAGGTAACCCACTACTAGGTGCCCACTACTAGGTAACCCCACTACTAGGTAACCCACTACTAGGTGCCCACTACTAGGTAACCCACTACTAGGTAACCCACTACTAGGTAACCCACTACTGTCTACCTTCTGCCTTGTGAAGCCTTAGATGAAAAAGAAATCCCTTCCTTCTTCTCCTTTTATGAACATTTGGAAGATGTGTACACATATTTTATAGAAAATAGGCTCGTTTTAATTGAAAGGTACAGCAACAGCAGTTGTAGGGTAAACAGGGCTGCTATACCGAGGGAGCCAGGCTTTCCTCTGTGTGCATGCACTGTTCACAGTTGCAGAACTATTGCTCATGCAGCATGTTCAACAATTTGCTCACTTTTTTTTTTTTCCTCTGTCAGACCTCCAACATAACTGATCATTTGTATTTTGTACAGACACATTTGCGATACTTTAGATGTGCTTTAGATTTAGAATAAGAAAAGAAAAAGGTTGAACGTGTTGTTGCACAGTCAGACTGTGGCATGCAGTACTGGGCAGCAGCATGTGGGCAGTGCGAAGGGGGACAATTCAGAAGTTCCTCTCCACCCTCACCTCACCTTGCACCTCCTCCCCTCTTCATCTCCCTCTCCCTACAAGAAAAACAAGCTTGATCATTTGAAAACTCCAAAACTACCAGTTGTCAGCTGTGACAGTAGCAGCTGTGGTTTGACTGAAGAGCTCTGTGAATTTCGCTGCAGACTACTGTATTGTTACAGTTTTCCATGTGTGTGGGTTGTGTATGGAAGAGTGTGTGTATGTGTGAATTGCACATATTTCTGATAATTCTGTGGAAAAGAAGACTTGCATGTGTGTTTACCGGAGAATAATGAGCATGGCCCATCAGTGTGTGGTTGAATGTGTGATTTTGAAAAGAATGGGATACAGTTACACTGAATTGTGTATCTCAATCATGTCAGTCAGCATGGTTGAATGTGGTGATTTTGAACTGAATAGACTTGGATGCAGTTGCACTGAATCACGCATGTCAAGCTGTAAAAAGCTAATAAAAGATTTTCTGAGTACTCAACGAAATTATTGTGGTGTTCCTTTTTGTCAGGTTGCTAAAACAGACTTGTTTCAATTCTATAACTAAAGGTAATGATGGTTCATATCAATTGTTTTATTTCAGTCTGTATTGGTGTATTAATATATGTGTGTATATTTTCTCTCTCATCGCCTCTCTCTCTCTCTCTCTCTCTCTCTCCTCTCTCTCTCTCTCTCTCTCTCATCTCTCTCTCTCTCTCTCTCTCTCTCTCTCTTTCCTCTCCTCTCTCTCTCTCCTTCTGTCTATATTAACCAATCGCTGTTAAAAATGCAAGTCTGAGACATGGAAAGACTGTTTTTTTATTCTTGTATTTTAACCGTCTCCGTTTTTACTTCGTGTATTCTACAAGGTGCGGAGCTCAGGACAACAAAAGCGCATTATTTTTAAATATACATACATACATACATACATACATACATACATATATGTATATATATATATAAAATACATAGTATAAGAGAGATAACATATAGTCAATTTCCCCAATATTTCAATGTTTGTGGGTCTTCCTCGAGAACACATATATGTCATACTGAATTAATAAAATTGCCAAGTTCGTTGCAAAGGCAAAGCTTTTGAGGATTTTACCTACTGGAGCAAGTGACTACCTATTCTACAAAACAAGCACTCAATGTGTGTAAGAGATCGAAAGGTTGCTTGTTTTATGGAATCAGCAACTCATTTCGCAAAAGCGGCAGCTGATTACATGGATTCAGCAATTTTGTTTAGTATGTGAAATCAGCGACAATAGTACATTACAAATGTATATAGAGGAGCTAGGCATTAGCATTAGTCTATAGCCCTATATAAACTTCATGAATAATATTCTGGAATACCAGAGTATGTACTATCGTATGCTGAATAATGTGTCATAACAGAAAGATGTGTGAAAGCTTGAAGAACAGTACTCACCCTATGTAAACACAGCTCAGGTTCCCAAGGGTGTTGCAGCATTGCTCCTGGCTGCTTGGTTCAGCTACTGGGGTTAGTACTTCTCTAGGTTTTACTGACATCCTCGGGTGTGTCGTTTTGCATTGTTGTTGTTTGTTGTTGTTTTTTGTCTACCTGTTGGCTGCCAACAGAGAACGGTCCAGTGAGTATGAGGAAAATCTATTGACCAGAAGAAAAGTAATGTTGACAGTGGGAAGAACTGCAACCCGGGATCCTCTTCAGAGAGCACTTAAGATCGTGTGGCGCATCTTTGGTTGTGTTTTTGGAGTTGTACTGTTTCTCTCTGTCAGCAAGAGAGCAACAGGCAGGGCTGCAGGATGCGCACAGCAGTTTGCTTGATGGTGGCGTCTTTTGATGTCGGTCTCTGTACACTCACAGACTCGCTTCTGTTGAGGTTCTCATGTGTCGGATCCAGTGGCTATCACACAATGGTATCTGCCAGGGAACAATTATGTCCCTTTACGTCTTCAGGGAACGCTTGGTGTGGCGTGCCTGCACACTGTTTTCAACACAGCCAAGTCTTCCAGGATTGTTTCCCAGATGGTTTTGACAGTTGGGCACAGTCCTTCTCTTGGTTCTACCCACACCTTCTGGCGTATCTCTTTCTTCTTGCCAGAGAAAACACCGATCAAACAGAAGTTCCATCAACGATGTTCTGCAGAGCAGGAGACCATAATCGTGGTCTGGAACAGCTGTGACTTCAAGAGCATGGAAACTGGATTAACTGAATAGTGTGCATGACTTGACGATGCCAACAGACCTGTCAGCATGAGAAGATCATCAAGAGATCATCAGGAAAAGTAGCGTGAGACCGTACATAGTACTCCACTCAAGTTCATCAAAACAAATGATATAGATTGAGCTCACTGCACCATATGGGAGAAGAAAGAAGCAGCTCATGTCTACGAAACAGAGAAGTATGCCAGTCTAGTCCGTAGCTTTGAGCAAGAATCAGCTTCCGAGCCTAAGTTCTCGCCATCAAGGTTGGAGCAAGGGGGCTGTAGGCTTATCTGCTTATGACTTCATCAAACAGCTCTCGATTTCTGCTTGTGCGAGAATCGGAGCACATACGGAAATAGTAGAAGCAGCTGAAAAGAGTTTCAGCTGGATTTAGTTGAGGAAGAACAAAAGAGAACTCCATAAGGCTTAGATTTCCCAATGTGGAACTTGGTGTCATATGTTAGTGGCCGACACTTTCGTCAAAGGCAGCTTAGCCTTGTGGCGACCGACCATCCAAGAGGTGCATGCTGGAATCGCCACAGTGCCAAAAGAAAGCCGTATTTCGTTTGTGAAAGGGCGCAACCCTTTGGGGAACATGGAAACTGAAAAAGACTAAGACTGTGAACTGGTTTTCTTTTTTCTCTCCTCTCTCTCTCTCTCTCTCTCTCTCTCTCTCCTCTCTCTCTCTCTCTCTCTCTCTCTCTCTCTCTCTCTCGCTGCTTCTTGATTCCCTATGTTCCTTCCTGGTCGCTTTTGCTCCTTCTGCTACTTTACTCTTTCTACAAAAACTTCGTTAGGTATAAATCGCATACCCGGGGTGAATTAAGTGAGAATGAAAGAACCAAGCAAGCAAACTCATTACAACATACACTAGTGCACTGAAAAACCCAGACATCATTGTACCATAGTATACATTAAACGAGAAAGAAGCATTGTCCAATGATAGAAAAATCAAAAAACACGTGGAACCGGGCATGAATGAAAGTGTGGAACGCGTGCGTAAGCAGGCGTTTGTGTGTAAGCATGATAGATGGTAGGCGTTTAGGTGTTGTAACAAAAAAAAGAGGAAAAAAGAAAAGAGACCGCAAAAAAAAAAAAAAAAAAAAGGTATCAAAAAAGAAGAAAAAAAAACAGAACAAAAAGCAAAACAAAAACAAAACAAAACAAACAACAAACAAAAAAAAGGCGGGGGAAAGTGGTGAAAAAAAAAAAAAGCCGTGGACAGCAGAGGGGTATCTAGGAGTCCTGAGCTGGACGCGGCCAGGTTCCCACAGAGTTGTAATGAGCTCAGGGCCGAATCACTCGTACAGGGGTATTACTTCTCCTGACACCTGCTGTCAACCTCTCCCTAGAGTTCTTCCTGCGCAGAACACACATAATTATGGACGAAAATAAACCCCATTGTGCGCCGACTATGAGAAGGTAAGTGATTGCTTTTTCTTCGTTTTCATTGTCCTGAATTTGTGTGACCTGAATAAGACCTAAGAGGTTGAAATGCATCGTATTTTTGTCCTGTAATCTGTTTTCTCTGTATGTGTCTTGCGGAAACCAGTAACATTTCTGTTTGAAATTGAAACATTAGAGTATACTGTGTAGCTCTTTCCTTTGTGGGAACTGTTGTATGGTGATTGGTTGATTTGAGTTCGTTTTTCGATGCGCATCAACCAGTGAGGTCCACCAGAAAATTTGGCTCTCCATGTAGACAGAATATGGGATGGCTAACCTGCTCTGTTACCCAAGATAACCTCAGATTGTTGATTTGTAATGAAATCTCAAGTCGGCCACAGGAATTAATTAGCAGATATAAGTACAGTAACTTTGGTTTCTAACGATGAAACAAAGACACAGAACACCAAACCTATGTCTTTTTTGTTACGCTACTTACCGCTAGCACAAGCATAAAATAACAGCACACAGAAAAAAACAACACAGGTGTCTGGCGAGCTCAGTGGTGGAGAACATAGCAATCAAACGGGACAACGATATTCAAACCGAATGAAAGCAAAAAGTAAGATCTTTGCATAAACTTTACACAATGAGAGTGAGGGGGAGGGGGGGGGGGGGGGGGGGGGGGGGGTTACAGAGTGGGTTTGGGGAAGGGGAGAAGAAGAGAACAAAACACTACTTTCAACCACAAAAGATGAGCGCAAAGTGTTGGTGAGTGTTATATGGGGTAACATACTTCTACAAGGGACCATAGATTTTGGGTACGCAGGACACAGGAGAAACATAATAGGGCCTGCACACACAGATGAACATAGACCTCCAGAGTACAAAAGCCTAGACTGTAGAAAAAGACAGTCGGGGCAGAACATAAATCAAACTGAGACCTGGCCCTGACAGCTTATGGTCCTCTAAATGATAGGTCGAACAGGCCTTGGATCTGCTTTCGATCATGATTCGCGCCAAACGTCACTGGTTTTGTCTTTTTACCACAATCCATCTTTCACCAAGATTCGTTGAAATCACTTCTGTTTTTGTTGTTGTTGTTGTGTGATCGTATTTGTTTCTGTCTGTCTTGTGTTTTGTCTTTTGATATCCCCTTGCAATCCTTGGGTGGATCCTCAAGCGTAGGCTCAAAGATTGCCCCCTACATTTTATACTATTTGCATAATATCTGTAGTTTTTTCAGCAACTTTTTTTCCTCCCCACACTTTCGTTTGGTTTCCCTTTACTACTCTTCGCTGGCTGCTTTGGGGGTGCTATTGGATTCTTTTTTTTGCACCCTTGGTGGTGGTGAGAACACCACGGTATTATGGACTGTGGTGTGTCTCTATTTGACGCCAGGAGCGCAGATACAGCCAGCCGTGTCTCCCTGATGAGTTTCCGACCCAGCGCTTGTTTTTTCCCCCCCTATTAGATTGTTCGTCTTTGTATTTGTCTGACTTTATTCAAGTTTAAAAGCTGTGCCAGTCTTGAATAAAGTTACTCTGTGTTAGGTTCCTTATGGGAGCAGGAACTAGAATCAATTGCGGCATATGTACCCATACACATCTCAG
>JADBJO010022649.1:0-12500 GCA_016801955.1 Conus betulinus
TGATTCAGGACAGAGAGAGGGTTAAGACGGCGGAAGAAGAGGGTGTGCCCCATATCCCGTAATGCCGTGCTCCGGAGACGATGCTCTCAACTGGTGGCTACCCCTTCGGCAAGACAACCATGGAACTTGAACTTCCTATTTTTTCACCAACAGACCTTGAAAAGTCTGCTTTGCAAGGCGCAGAACGCTATTAGCCGGAAAAAAAGCTGCTTGTAATTAACAGTTTTTCACTGCTTAGAGCCATCAGGATCGTGTTTTATGTCTTTGTTTACTTCTGACGGGTCGTCCTTTTTATTTTAGATATTTCTTTTCACGTCTTTTTATTCATCTTTTTAAACAGCTCTCTTGATGATGATGATGATGATGATGATGATGACTATTTTTCACCATTTGTGTAGCGATTAAGATCTTTGAAAGTGGCCAGCTTCTATACATAAGCCCCAGTATGAACAGTTGTCAACCACTATGGCGGTGGCACGGTGGCCAGGTGGTTAAGACGCTCGTCTGTACTGTGTGAGTATCATGGGGTTCTAGGTTCTATTCGCTCACAGGACGTTGGTTTGTTGTTGTTGTTTTTCTTTTGACCTCTACCACCCTCCATTAGCGTTTGGTGGCGTTGAGTCCAGCGTCTATCTCCATGAGACACTCAGTGCACGTTAGAGACCCCAAGGCGACGGGAGAATTTGTCCTTGGTTGAATTTTGTTGGAAAATCTAAGTCAGAGAAAACAAAAGAAAGAACAACAAACAACACAACAACAACAACAACAACAACATAACACACACACACACACACACACACACACACACACACACACACACACACACACACACACACACACAAGAGCGCGAACGCACAGGCTCTCTCTGTCTTTCTGTCTGTCTGTCTGTCTCTCTTTCTCTGTCTGTCTGTCTCTGTCTGTCTGTCTGTCTGTCTGTCTCTCTCTCTCTCTTCTCCTCTCTCTCTCTCTCTCTCTCTCTCTCTCTCTCTCTCTCTCTCTCTCTCTCTCTCTCTCTCTCACGCGCGCACGCGCTCAAAAGGAAAAGAAGAGGAATAGATTGACACTGGATTACGGTGACTGGCTCAATTCGGTAAGCAATGCCCGAATGTGACCAGAAGTCTCTCTCTCTCTCCTCTCTCTCTCTCTCTCTCTCTCTCTCTCTCTCTCTCTCTCTCTCTCTCTCTCTCTCTCTCTCTCTCTCTCACACACACACACACACACACACACACACACACACACCGCAATGTAAAGCAATGTAATGCAATGCAAATCAACACGGTATAAACATTACCATGCAATACGATGCACTGTCTTACAACACATCGTTATTCAAAAACAATTCATGATTACACAACACAATAGAGCCCATTGTACCATAGTACATGGCTATGCAATACATAGAAATGCATACAAACCTTTGTGACACGAGAGCAACCAAATGCATTGCAAAAAAAAAAAAATAAATAAAAAAAAGCAACGCATCACGATAATGGTAAATACAAAGCAATACATGATAATACAATCAAATACCCAGCAAGAAAAAGGGCAGTACAATACAGGAGAATAGATTACAACGTAATACAGTGTAATTCAATACAATATAATCCAAGGCAATGCTTTGAAATATAAAGCAAAACAACACATATGCAACCCAGTTTAGTGCCATAAACAGGCACTGTACGTAGGCTACGATACCATGCAACAAGGAGTAATAGTTCAGTTCCATACAGCACAACGCAATACACTACGATTCGATGAAATATGCTTATGAAAGGCAATGCAGTGCATGATTGTACGGATACACACAGAACAAGACAGTACAGTATACGACGAACCAACACGATGATCACATATAAAACAATATAATACACCGGAAGGAAATACAGTACATCATAACACAATAACGTATACTGCGAGGAAAAAAAAAGAACCGGAGAAAATACTGTACAAAACAAACCATTACAGTGTACTGTTGGGGGAAAATGATTTAATACAAAACACAACAGTACACTGCCAAAAAGAACAACATATCACAAAGCAATGCAATACAAAACAATACAGCACAATGTAATGCAGAACAATACTATACGCTGCTACACAAAAGGCTACAACACACTACAGAACAATACAGAGAAGACGGCACCACACAATATGATGGAAAACAATCCAGTACATTACCACATAAAACGATATAACACAATACAAAACAACACACTAATGTACATAAAGTTCGAACACCATACAAAACAGTACAATACAAGATAAAACAAAGCAGTACAGCACAATACAACGCAGCTACTTGTACAGGTTGCTCAACCTCCGCTGGCCTGCTAAAACTCGGGGTTTCCGCCCTCCGAATAGCAGTATAGCACAAATTCATTTTCAAACATGGTAATCGGTAAAGGTATTGACGATCATCATCTATAAATAAAATACAACCCTAATATATGTAGTCCGTTTTAAAACTCAATGAAAGCACACTCAGAAAATCTTTTTCTTTCTTCCTTTTTTTTTCTTCCTTTCTTGCTTGCTTTTTCTCTGTCCTTTCTTTTTCTTGCCATTTTTTTTCTTCTGATACTATGGGTGTTTAGTTGCGCTACTAATTCTTTGGCTGTTAAATCACATGGTATGTGTGAAATAGTCACAGTGAGTTGACTCTTCTCTGGTGTGCGTGTGTGTGTGTGTGTGTGTGTTTGTGTGTGTGTGTGTGTGTGTGTGTGTGTGTGTCTACGGGCAGAATAGTGCTGAAATTCATAACCTACTATTACGCAAAGTTTAACACAGAAACAACATTCATGAGCGTGTTCAAGGAGAGAGGGGAGGCAGTGAGAGAAAGGGGTTGGACATCACTGGTCACTTGTTTAATTCCAAAATGAAACGTAGACACATTGATCTCATCATTCTCATGCTAACTATCAACTGAGGAAGCGTTTTGTGCATTATTGGGTCAGTTCTTCGTAATGTCTGAAGAAGATATATTTGTCTAAAATTTAGTTGTCTGTTTTGTATTGTATATTACTAAACCAGCTTCATTTATATCTTGTTTTGTTAGTTCATCAGTATTTCGCATAGTTTTCAGTGAAGCATCGATCTGCTTCGTTTTCCACATGCAGAAGTATGTAGGCTGAAGATTTAATAACTCTACAGTAACTGTTCTGTCTGAAAGATACCAATTTTGCATTATCATGTCGTATTCATTGCCTACGATAGTACGAATATGATACACGAAACAAGCAAGCAAGCAATCTAGTTTGTGTGAACAAAGGAGGTACTTCATGATATATTCCTGACTGCATATCACGTACCTGGCTGTCAATTATGTCTTCACAGATAAATTAAACCGTGTCCAGTGCTCAGAATCATTCGTAAACATAACTGTTTTGTTTTTGTGTTTCTGTCTTTTTCTTTGTATTTGTTTTGTTTTGCTTCATGCTGTCCCTATTTGCATCTTTTCATTCTTCTTCTTCTTCTTCTTCTTCTTCTTCTTCTTCTTCTCATAATCATCATCATTATCATTCCCATTATTAGCATTGTTCTTATTACGATTATTTCTTTTTGTACATTTCAAATCATAGTCAGAATTTTGGCATTTAATTACGTACTAGTCTTTTGTCAAATTTGTTCTTTTGATTCGCTTGCGGGCTCTGAATAGCTAATACTGAACTTCCATCGGCTGATCTGATTGTCAAGGTAATCCTCCAGTAGGGGTAGTTGATTGTTTGACAGCTTACCAAGTATAGAGAAAGATGCTGACATAAAACACAAGAATGGAAATCGGTTGACAGGCGGACAGAGGCAGGGACACAGATATGCAGACAGACACACAGACATGAAACTAACCGGCAAATTTCTAGGTAATATTGTTCACAACTCTGTCGACTACAAAGGCCGCACCGGGTCTCGAAACATTGGGTAGGGTCCGAACCCAGTTGGATTCGAATCCAGTCAAGGAAATAAGAGACCCGCAACACAAGCCATAGTAAACAAACGATGTGTTGGAGACACATGAATTGCACTGCGATGTGAAAGAGTTTTCTTTTTTTTCTAAATGATTTTCCAACATTGATAACAACAGTAATAATCAACATAACATCATGCAAATGAGTACACTAAATCGGGAAGAAGTGAGATAGAGGTAACAAAAAAAGATATAAACACATGAAAAAAAATCGGATAGTTCCATTCAATCATCGAAGAATGAAGGAAAAGGAAAAGGTCACAAACGTACAACCGTAACTCTTTCTCGGACAGAGGCACACGAGGAATGAATACATCCAGTATGCCTGGCCAAATAGTGTAAAGTGGTTGAGCAGAGGTTTTTTTTTTTCACATGCATACACGTATTTTCTTAAATTTCATCAGCTACTTATCACCCACGACCACTTTTTACTCATTCTTTTTCTTGTTCTCTCTTCGTCTAACTCATTCCACTAGATATAACTATCAGTTTTTCATAGGTATACCATTTTCTATTAAATTCCATGTATTTCATTTCTGAATAATGCATATATTTTTCAACCCTGTATATATGTTATTACGTTCTCTCAAAAAATGTTTGACAGTAGGTTTTATTTTGTTTATTCTACATCTGTATATATATAATGTTTAGCCCATATAAGATAATGTGTTCAAAAACTTCATCAGTTTTTGCATGTTCATCATTTCCGAATAAAACCAGCTCCATGTGAAATTCCATTCTACTGCAATGTTCACATCTTTCTTTTAATGTTTTCTCTTGTTCCCCCCAGAAATGTTTCGCAAACTGACACTGCCAGAAGTAGTGTTGAACTGAATCGGTGTCAGCTTTGCAAAATGTATACAGATCACTGGTAAGAATTCCCATCCTCTTTAAGATACAATTTGTGACCAAAATATTGTGACAGATTCTTATTTGGAACCATTTTAATGTGATTTCTTCAATTTGTTTCACTTGTTTCATTGTTTTGTTACAGTCTATTACACATCTTAATTTATCTTCCCATTTTGCAAAGGAGCTTATATCAAATATTGTTATTTTTTCGATGACAGTGTTATAAAAAAAAAGTTTCGATCCCTTTTTAACGCTTGATGTTATTTGCAGTGCTTTCGTTCTTAGATTACAGTTATTGTTCATTACTTTAATATTTGCACTTCTTAAATACCTTTTTATTGATGATATACATCCCATGTACTCTAGGTAATTTACAGTGATATCATATTTTTCAGAAACGTTTTATAACCGAGAAAACTTCCATCTTCATTGACAACATTTTTAACTAGGAATATCTGCTTTGCTATCCAGTTTTCAAAATTAATGACGTTACAAACTCTAAACTTGTCATTGCAGAATTTTCCTCCATCATAACCTTGGCAAGGTGTAGAGCCAGGTTGAACAACAAGCAGCCCCAAAGGTTTCCTAACGGCACGGTGTGAAACGGAAAATGAAGTCCTCCTTGTGCGATGCTTTCAAACTGTTCATGTGGGATAATTGATCGAACAATGGGAAAACAAAGAATTAGAGGCATGATTTGAAAAAAAAAAAATTGTGATGAGAGGACCGGAAACAAGTGAACTAGTATCAGAGAAAGAAGCGAAAATCAACATTCTCATCGACCACTTGTTATTTATTTATGGATTCATTCCTTCATTTGTTTATCTATTAACTTATTTATTTGTTTATTCATTCATTTATATGTTTAGTTAGTAATATATGTATATATATATATTGCATATATATACATATAAATATATATATATATATATATATATATATATGTGTGTGTGTGTGTGTGTGTGTGTGTGTGTGTGTGTGTGTGTGTGTGTGCAATATGCTAAACAATTAAGTCGTGGGAGAAAAACAAGTGCAAACTAACAATTCCTCCATCATCATATTCATAATGACTCGGCCCGCGTTTTGTCCATCCCGTCGTTTGTTGGTGCCATTGGCCTGGCAGTTAAATAACCTTCTGGTCCTCCTTCAGAAATCATTTCTTCATATCATCGTCATCGTCATTGTCACCATCACCATCATCTTCATCATCACCATCACAATCACGATCTTTCTGTTATCGATCGACACGTCTTTGGGAGTCACCAGGCATGCCTTACCAGCATTGTTCGTATTGTTTACACAGAGCTTGTCACGGTAAGACGTTCTGGTGTCATTTTGACTGCCGTCCAGATTATTGGCTTTATGCTCATCAGCAGTAAAGCTCAACTTTCCGGAAACTTGTAACAAAGTCCTGTTGACGTCAGCGGATGACGCGACAATGATGTCAGTTGCCAAGGTCAAAGTGTGAACACTAGAAAGGTCCTCCAGAGAGCACTGATCTCCGCGATCCGTGGTTGCATGAATCTTGAATCCGTCTTTACCAAAATTTCACGGTTTCGTCCTTGGCTCAAATGCCGTCTTTCCACCAAGTTTTGACGGAACCGGGTCTGTAGGTTTCGCGTTATCTTACTCACAGGCAGATAGACAGAGAGACAGACGCCGGAGACACATAATCTCATCAGCAGAGGTACATATCTTTGGTACGTACAACACACACTCTCTTTCAGTGTATATGTCAATAGGTATATAGATATAACAGCGGCTACAATGTTTTCCATCATGTCAGGATTCCAGAAGGTACGAGCATGGTCGACGAAACTCGTCCCGCAGTTTGATACGAGTGGAGCGCTTTATCTTGCTGAGAAAAGTAAACGAACAAAAAAAAAAAAAAAAAGAAAACCTGTTCTTAATTCATCAGTTTCACAATACTGCTCGACTGGCTGAGGAAGGTAAACGAACAAAAAACAAAAAAAAAAAAAAAACAAACAAAAAAAAAAAAAGAAACCCTGTTCTTAATTCATCAGTTTCACAATACTGCTCGACTGGACTCTCCGTTCCGCTTAGAAGACGGGAACAACAACAACAACCCACACACACACACACACACACACACACACACACACACACCAGGCACTGACGTGACTGAAAAAGAAATCCTTAAGTTTGTCAAACCCTTCACTGCTCAAAGAGCACAATCAAGTTAAAATACAGGGACATTGTCTATGCTAAAAGAGCATGGAGATACTTGTACGACAATGAACATCACTGCTGGTCTGTACAGTGTACGACAATGAACATCATGTCACTGCTGGTCTGTACAGTGTACGACAATGAACATCATGTCACTGCTGGTCTGTACAGTGTATGACAATGAACCTCAATGCTGGTCTGTACAGTGTACGACAAGGAACATCACTGCTGGTCTGTACAGTGTACGGCAATGAACATCACTGCTGGTCTGTACAGTGTACGACAAGGAACATCACTGCTGGTCTGTACAGTGTATGACAATGAACCTCAATGCTGGTCTGTACAGTGTACGACAAGGAACATCACTGCTGGTCTGTACAGTGTACGGCAATGACATCACTGCTGGTCTGTACAGTGTACGGCAATGAACATCACTGCTGGTCTGTACAGTGTATGACAATGAACCTCAATGCTGGTCTGTACAGTGTACGACAAGGAACATCACTGCTGGTCTGTACAGTGTACGGCAATGAACATCACTGCTGGTCTGTACAGTGTACGGCAATGAACATCACTGCTGGTCTGTACAGTGTACGACAAGGAACATCACTGCTGGTCTGTACAGTGTACGGCAATGAACATCACTGCTGGTCTGTACAGTGTACGGCAATACGGTGTTCAACGATAGGCAATTCTTGTAGACCCAGAATGACGTCAATGCTCAACGAACGTCACACCCCAAAGTGGTTGGTGTCGCACGATGGACCACAGAGAGGGGCAGAAAGGGATGGTTTGGGGGAGGGAGGACAGGGGTAAGGGGTGGTGGGTTGGGACGTAAATGGGAACGGGCAGCCAGAGAGAGAGAGAGAGAGAGAGAGAGAGAGAGAGAGAGAGAGAGAGAGAGAGAGATTATATTTCGGAGATTCGGTGTGTCCGCAATCAACTAGAGGTCCATGGCGTTGGTAGCACAGCGGCGATACTGATCGAAGAATATGTAGCCACAGATGTTGGCGTTCATGTGATGTCTTTTCCTCTAGGAGTTCAATGTACTGCAGTCATTAGAAAAAAAAATCCGCGGTGAGTGACGAGCCCTCCTTGAAAACGGTCAGATGTCAGTTACCGGGCTGCTGCCACTGACCCTTTCCATCACTGGACGTTGGGTGGGTGTGTAACACACTGTCACTGGGTGTTGGGTGGGTGTGTAACACACTGTCACTGGACGTTGGGTGGGTGTGTAACACACTGTCACTGGGTGTTGGGTGGGTGTGTAACACACTGTCACTGGACGTGTGGGTGGGTGTGTAACACACTGTCACTGGGTGTTGGGTGGGGTGTGTAACACACTGTCACTGGACGTTGGGTGGGTGTGTAACACACTGTCACTGGACGTTGGGTGGGTGTGTAACACACTATCACTGGGTGTTGGGTGGGTGTGTAACACACTGTCAGTGGCACGTTTGGGTGGGTGTGTAACACACTGTCACTGGCACGTTGGGTGGGTGTGTAACACACTGTCACTGGACGTTGCGAGGGTGTGTCACACACTGTGAATACTGACTTGCCCCACTCTATCACTGGACCTTATCTGGAGGGGTTTTGAACATGAGACCCATATTTAAGCCTCCTTAAGATAACATGCCTATGAAAGAGAGAAACCTTCTGTCCAATATTCTTGGATGCCTTTACACACTAGATGTGCCCAACTCGTGTGCCTCTTTGGAATTTTACAGAATATAAAGATGTTTTCTAATTGGATTTTCTTTGATCTTGAATGAAAAAAAAAAAAAAAAACCCGGCGGGAAGCATTTGTATTTGAAGTCGAACGAGCGGCAGTGTTTGTAGGCAAGGTCATTCTGGCGCGTTTCAAGTGTGCTGTTAATCTTTGAGATGTTACGATGAATGTAAATCCCAGATGCACCACGGACTTGGCGCTCTTGAAAGAAGCCACGAAGCAAGAGGAGTGGTCAATGATGCAAGACTTGACTTTGGTACATCGATATACGTGACATTGACTTTTGGGACATCAATATACGTGACAAGACCCAAAAAAAATCACATTGAGAAGACTGATTATGACAAGACACCAACACTATACAGTACAAAAACTAGAAGGGCACACGGGAAAGCGTAGACCTCCGCCAAGGTCGAATTGATCCTGATCCGCCCTTTGATCCGGATCGGCACCGTGCTGTTATGACTTTCTCTTTGGGTCATCCCTTCCATCTGTCACCCAAGTTTCTTTAACGTCGGTTCAGCAGGGTTTTTTTTTTTTTATGATCTCGCTGACCGACAAACCGACTAGGTGCCGACATGATCTGGCAGGGGGAGGCTTCAAATGCCACAAAATGAAATACAATACGCAAAGCAGCACAAAATACAAGGTATGTGAACCAAAGACACGTCAGTGGTCAACGGACGTGATTCAGACACCATGTAGTGGTCGGCATGATCAAAGCGTGGGCAACGGCCTGCCGGCTTCGCCCAGTGTCCTGATCTGTGTTTAATATGACCGGGGACGCAGATGAAAACTTGCAGAAGGAACTGCAGCAAACCGAGTCCCACCTCCTTCCGCCCCCTGCCCCCTCTTCCCCCATCCCCAAGAAAAGGACATTTTTTGTCTCCGACTTTATTATCGTTCAAACACATTGACGCCAGGCTACATTGCCGCCAGGTCTGCCAACTGCCGTCCTTTTTACAACAGCACAAACTGTTCCGCGCACCAAATTTCTACATTGGTTTCTCGCGCGTGTGTGATACTATTCTCTCCTTCCCGCCTCCCCCCCCCCCCCCCCCCCCCCCCCCTCTTCTCTTCTCTCCAAATCCGGCTTTTAAACGTAGCAACAAATCACGGTTTCAAACAACAATAACAACGACAACAACAACAAGAACAACACAACAACATCAACAACAACAACAGCTAAAGGGTAAGTAAAAGGCACAACGAAGTCAATGCAAAGTCTTCAAATTTCAGTTGATTGTTTGACCTCACCATTTCTACTTATGTCATAACTGTCCACCATCATTTCTGGTGCCTGTTCTGAACAATTGATCAAGCAAATCTTTCATGCCGAAGTGTGTGACCAGTCCTTCCAACCCGTCCTCCTCGCCCCTCTCCCAATTCTCATTATTTTAAATGAATGACATCATGAATAAATACATTACAAGCACCAACCACAAGCAGCCGGGACTGAAGAACAGTTCAGAAGCTTGAAGCCGAGAGATCACTGAACTGGGCATAATCTTCCCGGTGCCGGCTGTCAAGTTTCAGCGACAGGACGTGTCGCGGTGACTGTGCGTTACATTGCCGACAACGACAAGCTGCTGGGAAGAAAGCTGGTAGGAAAAATATTGTCGGGCCTGCACTGTCTTCAGTTGTTGTCTACAGCCCCAACCGTCAGCAGAGGTAAGGTGTGCCAGGGCCGCTCCGCCTCCTCACTGCTCGAACAGGTTTGGTGTACTTGTAGCACAACGCCAGCCCCGCCCGCCCACACCAACGCTATCAGCAGCAGCAGAAGCCCGGTGGCCGCGATCTCCACCACGGCACACAGGTACACGGCACTGCCGCAGTAGTGGCTGGGCTGGTGCAGGCTGGGCTGGTAGGGAGGCCGCCAGATGGAGATGACCCAGCACGCGCCGGCCACGTGCCAGGCCAGGAGGAAGGCGGCCAGGATCCAGTCCATGACGCGGAAGGTGCGCGAGGGGAAGGCCAGCTCGCTGTCCGGGCTGCACGTGCAAATGGGAACATGTTCAGAGTGAGAATCTGAAACATTTTTGTTGTTGTTGTTGGAGTAAAAGTCATAGGGATTTATTTGACTCAGCTGAACTAAATGAGACAGAACAAAAGTGAACACCATTCAGTGTTTAACCGAAAGATAAACACAAAAAAAAACGTGTATTTCCTATATATTTGAGTACTTTTTAACCACCAAAGCAAGTAAACAAAACACGATGCAATATCATACCGAAAGACTGACATTAAGAAAGACGCATTCCAAATGCCTTTATGCACCACCCCCCCCAAAAAAAAAAAAAAAAAAAAAAAAAAAGAAAGAAAAAAAAAAAGAAAAAAAAAGAAAAAAGTTTTGTTTTTCTTTACAGTGATCTTAAAATCACCAATACTAAGCGTTGCAGATGCTTCCCCCCCCCCCCCCCCCCCCCCAACACACACACACATACTTTGCAGCTGTTTATTTAAAAGGAAATGACAGAATATTTTCGTATATCATTTTACGCTACAGAAAAAAAAAATCAGTCAAGTGTGCGAGTTTGGAAAGACGGGAGGGAGAAGAACAGCTACTGTTTCCTTTCACTGAATTTCAGCTTCTCCTTGAAGACTGACAAAACAATTTCTGCTTGAGATAATATTCGTAATTTCAGACCAAGTCATCATAAGCCATCAATTCTGTATTCATGACAATCAGAAGTTCCAACAGTAAAAAGTTTTTATCTATATGACCTTGATGAGACATAATTATCTGATCGTTTGACCAGTCTCGAAAATTGCCTAATACCTTGATATTTACTTCAGCAGCCAAATGTGATGAAACTGCACAAATTGTTGAACATTTATAGAGTAAAATGATCATACTCTGAAGGAACATTATATTTTCGTTATGCTGGCCAATGATGTTTTGTTTACAAACCATGTACGTTTGCCATTACTACATATAATTGTCTTTGAATTCAAATACCCCTTTAACTGCTAGATAACGGAAGGAATGTTCTGCATAGATCGTACATATTTTAAGTTGCATTTTATATTATTTTTGGATGTTTTTGGACTGTGTTATGTTTGTAATATGTTTACATCATGTCATTATAGTGTATTTTGCCATGCACTTGAAAAAGAAGGAGGATGAAACATTGAATGTTGAGAGGCGAGAGAATGTACAGAGACTATCTTGACTGAAAAAGTGATGAGTTCCATTTGCTGTTTGACTGCCCTGATACACAGCCTTACGTCATATGTATCTTTTGACTGCCCTGATACACAGCCTTACGTCATAAGTTTCTTTTGACTGCCCTGATACACAGCCTTACGTCATATGTATCTTTTGACTGCACTGATACACAGCCTTACGTCATAAGTATCTTTTGACTGCACTGATACACAGCCTTACGTCACATGTATCTTTTGACTGCCCTAATACACAGCCTTACGTCATATGTATCTTTTGACTGCCCTGATACACAGTCTTACGTCATATGTATCTTTTGACTGCCCTGATACACAGCCTTACGTCATAAGTGTCTTCCTAGACTATGTCTGAAAAAAAAAACTATACCCAATGTTTAATCTTTGTTCTTTGTTTAGTAGCTCTTCCAGGCAATGTCAAGTGTATTAATCGAAGATCATACTATTGAGAAAGGAACTTTAGTTACATATAGACATTATGTTACACATAGACAACATGTCTAGCTCAACACACATGAACTTTGTCTTTAACTGATCTTTTTAAAACTGCAGGTTATGTGACAATTCATTCATTTGTTTATTTAT
>JADBJO010022649.1:17500-22500 GCA_016801955.1 Conus betulinus
CTAGTCCATTCACTAGGCTCCAGTCCACTTCACTGCTCCATCCCAGTCTAGACTATTCACTAGACTCCAGTCCACTTCACTGCTCCAGCCCACTCTAGTCCATTCCACTGGGTTCCAGTCCACTTCACTGCTCCAGGCCAGTCTTGTCCATTCCGCTGGGCTCCAGTCCACTTCACTGCACCAGGCCAATCTAGTCCATTCACTGGGTTCCAGCCCACTTCACTGCTCCAGCCCAGTCTAGTCCATTCTACTGGGCTCCAGTCCACTTCACTGCTCCAGCCCAGTCTAGTCCATTCTACTAGACCCCAGTCCACTTCACTACTCCAGCCCAGTCTAGTCCATTCTACTAGACCCCAGTCCACTTCACTACTCCAGTCCGGTCTAGTCCATTCTACTAGACCCCAGTCCACTTCACTGCTCCAGCCCAGTTTGGTCCACTCCACTGTGATCTAGTCCAGTCTAGTCCACTCCACTATACTCAAGTCCAGCCCACTCCACCATGCTCCAGTCCAGTCCACTTCACCATGCTCAGTCCAGTCCACTTCACCATGCTCCAGTGCACTCCAGCATGCTCCAGCTCACTTCACCATGCCCCAATGTAGTCCACTCTACCGTGTTCCAGTCCACACCACCATGCTCCAGTCCAGTCCACTCCACCATACTCCAGTCCATCCCACTATGCTCCAGTCCAATCCACTACACCATGCTCCAGTTGAGTCCACTCCACATGCTCCAGTCCACTTCACCATGCTAAAGTCCACTCCACCATGCTCCATACAAGACCAGTCCACTCCACCATGCTCCATACAAGACCAGTCCACTCCACCATGCTCCATACAAGACCAGTCCACTCCACCATGCTCCATACAAGACCAGTCCACTCCACCATGCTCCAGTACACTCCACCATGCTCCAGTCCACTCCACATGTTCCTGTCCACTCATCCATGCTCCACTCCACTCCCACCATGCTCTAGTCCAATCCGCTCTACCATGCTGCAGTCCAGCTCACTCCACCATGCTGCAGTCTAGTCCACCCCACCGTGCTTCAGTCCACTCCACCACGCTTTAGTCCACTCGACCATGCTCCTGTTCAGTCCACTCCCACCACACTCTGGTCCAATCCACCATGCTACAGTTCAGTCCACTCCACCATGCTCCAGTCAACTCCACCCACGCTCTAGTCCACTCCACCCATGGTCCTCTTCAGTCCACTCCACCACGCTCTAGTCCGCTCCACCACGCTCTAGTCCACTCCGCCATGCTCCTATTCAGTCCACTCCACCATGCTCCTATTAAGTCGACTTCACCATGCTCAAGTCTGGTCCACTCCAGCATGCTCTAGTCTAGTCCAGCATGCTCCTGTTCAGTCCACCATGCTCCAGTCCAGTCCACTGTGCTCCAGTTCAGTCCACTCCACCATGCTCCATACCAGTCCACTCTACCTTGCTCCAGTTCAGTCCACCATGCTCCAGTCCAGTCCGGTCCACCCCACCATGCTTCAGTACACTCACCATGCTCCATACCAGTCCACTCTACCATGCTCCAGTTCAGTCCACCATGCTCCAGTCCAGTCCAGTCTACTATGCTCCAGTCCAGTCCACTCTACCATGCTCCAGTCCAGTACAGTCCACTCCACCATTCTCGATCCCACTCCACCATGGTGCCATTTAGTTCAGTCCAGTCCACACCACCCTGCTCCAGTCCAGTCCACAATGCTCTAGTTTAGTCCAGTCCATAATGCTCTAGTCCAGTAAGTCCAGCTCACAATGCTCTAGTCCAGTCCACAATCACAATGCTCTAGTCCAGTCCACAATGCTCTAATCCAGCCCACAACGCTTTAGTCCAGTACGGTCCAGCCCACAATGATGTAGTCCAGTTCACAATGCTCTAGTCCAGTACAGTCCAGTCCACAATGCTCTAGTCCAGTACAGTCCAGTCCACAATGCTCTAGTCCAGTACAGTCCAGTCCACAATGCTCTAGTCCAGTACGGTCCAGCCCAGAATGCTCTAGTCCAGCCCACAACGTTTTAGTCCAGTACAGTCCAGCCCAAAATGCTCCAGTCCAGTCCACAATGCTCCAGTCCAGTCCACAATACTCTAGTCTAGTCTACAATGCTCCAGTCCAGTCCACAATGCTCCAGTCCAGTCCACAATGCTCCAGTCTAGTCTACAATGCTCCAGTCCAGTCCACAATGCTTCAGTCTTTTCCTGTCCTCTCCACCATGCTCCAGTCCAGTCCAGTCCTCTCCACCATGCTCCAGTCCAGTAAAGTCCTCTCCACCATGCTCCATGCCAGTACAGTCCTCTCCACCATGGTCCATGCCAGTACAGTCCTCTCCACTATGCTCCAGTCCAGTCCAGTCCTCTCCACTATGCTCCAGTCCAGTCCAGTCCTCTCCACCATGCTCCAGTCCAGTCCAGTCCTCTCCACTATGCTCCAGTCCAGTCCAGTCCTCTCCACCATTGTGCATGCCAGCACAGTCCTCTCCACCATGGTCCATGCCCGTCCAGTCCTCTCCACCATGCTCCAGTCCAGTCCAGTCCTCTCCACCATGGTCCATGCCAGTACAGTCCTCTCCATCATGCTCCAGTCCAGTCCAGTCCTCTCCACCATGCTCCATGCCAGTCCAGTCCTCTCCAACATGCTCTAGTCCAGTCCAGTCCTCTCCACCATGCTCCATGCCAGTACAGTCCTCTCCACCGTGCTCCAGTCCTCTCCAGTCCTCTCCACCATGGCCCAGTCCAGTCCAGTCCTCTCCACCATGCTCTAGTCCAGTCCAGTCCTCTCCACCATGGTCCAGTCCAGTACAGTCCTCTCCACCATGGTCCAGTCCTTTCCAGTCCTCTCCACCATGCTCCAGTCCAGTCCAGTCCTCTCCACCATGCTCCATGCCAGTACAGTCCTCTCCACCATGCTCCAGTCCTTTCCAGTCCCTCTCCGCCCATGCTCCAGTCCTTTCCAGTCCTCTCCATCATGCTCCAGTCCAGTACAGTCCTCTCCACCATGCTCCAGTCCAGTACAGTCCTCTCCACCATGCTCCATGCCAGTACAGTCCTCTCCACCACCATGCTCCATGCCTCCAGTCCAGTACAGTCCTCTCCTCTCCATCATGCTCCAGTCCAGTCCAGTCCTCTCCACCATGCTCCATGCCCAGTCCCAGTCCTCTCCACCATGCTCCAGTCCAGTCCAGTCCTCTCCACCATGCTCCATGCCAGTACAGTCCTCTCCACCATGCTCCAGTCCAGTCCTCTCCACCAGTCCTCTCCACCATCCATCCAGTCCACCAGTCCAGTCCTCTCCACCATCCTCCATGCCAGTCCAGTCCTCTCCACCATGCTCCATGCCAGTCCTCTCCCATGCTCCAGTCCAGTCCTCCTCTCCACCATGCTCCATGCCAGTCCAGTCCTCTCCACCATGCCCCAGTCCTTTCCAGTCCTCTCCACCATGCTCCATGCCAGTACAGTCCTCCACCATGCTCCAGTCCAGTCCTCTCCACCATGCTCCATGCCACAGTCCTCTCCACCATGGTCCAGCCAGTACAGTCCTCTCCACCATGCCCCAGTCCTTTCCAGTCCTCTCCACCATGCTCCACCATGCTCCAGTACAGTCCTCTCCACCATGCTCCATGCCAGTACAGTCCTCTCCCACCATGCTCCATGCCAGTACAGTCCTCTCCACCATGCTCCATGCCAGTACAGTCCTCTCCACCATGCTCCATGCCAGTTCCAGTCCTCTCCACCATGCTCCATGCCAGTCCAGTCCTCTCCACCATGCTCCATGCCAGTACAGTCCTCTCCACCATGCCCATGTCCAGTCCAGTCCTCTCCACCATGCCCCAGTCCTTTCCAGTCCTCTCCACCATGCTCCATGCCAGTACAGCTCCCCTCTCCACCTCTCCACCATGCCCATGCCAGTACAGTCCTCTCCACCATGCTCCATACCAGTACAGTCCTCTCCACCATGCCCCAGTCCTTTCCAGTCCTCTCCACCATGCTCCATGCCAGTACAGTCCTCTCCACCATGCTCCATCCTTTCCAGTCCTCTCACCATGCTCCAGTCCTTTCCAGTCCTCTCCACCATGCTCCATGCCAGTACAGTCCTCTCCACCATGGTCCAGTCCTTTCCAGTCCTCTCCACCATGCTCCAGTCCAGTCCAGTCCAGTCCTCTCCATCATGCTCCATGCCAGTACAGTCCTCTCCGCCATGCTCCAGTCCTTTCCAGTCCTCTCCGCCATGCTCCAGTCCTTCCAGTCCTCTCCATCATGCTCCAGTCCAGTACAGTCCTTTCCACCATGCTCCAGTCCTTTCCAGTCCTCTCCATCATGCTCCAGTCCAGTAAGTCCTCTCCACCACCATGCTCCAGTCCAGTCCAGTCCTCTCCACCATGCACCAGTCCAGTCCAGTACAGTCCTCTCCATCATGCTCCAGTCCAGTCCAGTCCTCCTCTCCACCATGCTCCATGCCAGTCCAGTCCTCTCCACCATGCTCCAGTCCAGTACAGTCCCTCTCCACCATGCTCCAGTCCAGTCCAGTCCTTTCCACCATGCTGCAGTCCAGTACAGTCCTCTCCACCATGCTTCAGTCCAGTCCAGTCCTCTCCACCATGCTCCATGCCAGTACAGTCCTCTCCACCATGCCCCAGTCCAGTCCAGTCCTCTCCACCATGCTCCAGTCCAGTACAGTCAAGTCCAGTCCATAATGCTCCATTACAGTCCACCATGCTCCAGTCCTGTCCACTTCACAATGCTCCCGTCCAGTCCATTCCACCAAGCTTCAAATCACTCCACTTCATCACGCACCAGCCTACTGCGCCACCCTTCACGCCAGCCCAACCCACGTTTCAGGATTCAACATATCTCGCCCTCTACCCCGACTCATTCCACTCTACCACGATCCACTCTGCCATTCTGCACTCCACCATAATCCAGTACTACTCCTATCCACGCCTCTGCACTCAACCTTGCTCCGATCCACTTCACTCCACTCCACATTCACAC
>JADBJO010022650.1:0-12500 GCA_016801955.1 Conus betulinus
GTCTTAATCTTCCTCTCTGTCTTTCTGTCCTCCCTCTGTGTCGCCTCTCTCGCTGTCCTCCTCCTCTCCCATCCCTCATCTCCTCCCACCCCCTCCCCACCCCCCCCCCCTCGTCCCTCACTTCACTCGTTTTGTTCTCCTTCAGTGCCGCCTCCTCCTCCTCCTCCTCCTTCCTCCTCCTCCCCATGTCTACTAGTGGTCCTCCCATCGCAGGATTTCTGGTATTTGTTGGTGTTTTTGTCACATTCCTTCTTCCTTCTTCCCACACTCGGTCTTCGTTTAGACGGCAGCCGACTAGCCGTACCTCTTCAGGTTCTCTCAATGATTTTTAAGAAGGAAACAAATTCATCCAAGGTTTTTGACAGTAAGAAACACCACACACAGTAAGTATATTTCTAGTTCTTCTCTTCTTCTTTCTTCTTTCTCTTCTTCCTTTCTTCTCTTCTTCGTCTTCTTTCTTCTCTCTCCTCCTCCCCTCCTCCTCTCCTCCTCCTCCTCTTCCTCTTCCTCCGTCCTCCACCTTTTCCTCCTCCTCCTCCTCCTCTCCCTCTCTCTCCGTCCTCCACCAACTCTCCTCTTTCCTCCTCCTCCTCCTCCTTCCTCCTCCTCCTCCTCCTCCTCCTCTCTTCTTCTTCTTTCTTCTTCTTCCTTCACCTTTTTTTTTTTTTTTTTTTTTTTTTTTTGTTGCAGCCGACAAAACAACATGACTTTGGGGGCAGGAGGCCAAGGTGGAGTGGTGACCACAGGACGCCGTCCCCAGTGGGTGCAGAGACTGAGCTGGAGTCATCAAAGTGGCCTATGCCATGTCCGTCACCTTCGCCGTTGGGGTCATGCAGGTGAGTCTCTTTCTCTCTCTTACCCACCCCCCCCCCCCCCCCTCGTCCGTCCGCCACTGAATCCCAACTGCCCCCCCCCCCCCCCACGTGCCTGCATACACACGCAACATCTCGCGCGCGCGCATACACACACACACACAACACCACACACACACACACACACACACACAACACACACATGCACGCACTCACACACACACACACACCACACACACACACACACACACACACCCACACCACACACACGGTTTGCGCGCGCACGCGGGCGCGTCCACACGCACGCACACACACACACACACACACACACACACACACACACACACACACACACACACACACACACACGTGCGCGCGCACGCGGGCGCGTCCACCACGCACGCACGCACACACAACACCACACCCACACACACACACACACACACACACACACACACACAGACACACACACACACACAGACACACACACAACACACACACACACATGCACGCACTCACACACACACACACACACACACACACACACACACAACACACACACACACATATACACACACACATGCACGCACTCACACACACCCACACACACACACACACACACACACACACAACACACACACCACACCACGGAGATACACTCACTCACCCTCTCTGTCACTCCGTAAGACCCAAAAGCCATGCACATACTATCGCCTGTGTATGTGTGTAAACATCTTAGACAAACGAAAGTGTATTTATATGTGGAAATGTGAATGATATAGAGGAGGAACGTGTGTGTGTGCGGTGTGTGTGTGTGTGTGTGTGTGGGTGTGTGTGTGTGTGTGTGTGTGGTGTGTGTGTGGTGAGAGAGAGAGAGAGAGCGAGAGAGAGAATGTGTGTGTGCTTGTGTGGTGTGTGTGTGTGGTGGTTGTTTGTGTGAGAGAGACTGAGAGAGAGAGAGAGAGAACGAGAGAGGAGAGAGATGAGGAGAGAGACGAGAGAGAGAGAGAGAGAATGAAAGGCGGGTGGGTGTGGGAGGACTACAGATGGCGGTGTTGGTGGTGAATGGAATGAAGGGAGACAGGGTGAGGGGTGAGGGTGGTTCCCGTCAATCGTTTACCACCGTTTGTGACCAGAGCAAAGTGATGAGGTCGATGTGAAAAATGACCAGGACCATCAGTCTACACACACCAGACATCGATTGGCTTGGGTTGCCGGCTGTTACCAGTCTACCTTTGTACACTGGACCTTGTGTATGTGTGTGTGTGTGTGGTGTGTGTTGGTGGTGTGTGTGTGTGTGTGTGTGTGTGGTGTGTGCGTGCGTGCGTGCGCGCGTGCGTGTGTGCGTGCGTGCGTGCGTGCGCGCGCGCGCGAGCGTGTGGGTGTATGTGTGTGTACGTGTGTGTGTGTGTGTGTGCGCGCGCGCGCCGCGCGGGGTGTGTGTGCGTGCGTGTGTGTGTGTGTGTGTGTGTGTGTGTGTGTGTGGAGGGGCGGGGGGGGTGGGGTGGGGGGGTGGGGGCGGTGCGTGCGTTGCGTTTTTTGTATGTGTGTGTGTGTGTGTGTGTGTTGTGTGTGTGTGCTCGCGCGCGCGCGCCCGCGCGTGCGTTTCATGCGTGTGTGTAGGTACGTCTGTCTATCTGTCTGTCTGCTTGTCTGTCTGTCTGGCTGTTTTCTGTCTGTGCTCAGAGATCGTACAAAACAATTTCGTAGTCATACACGACGTCCGTTTGTCTAAGGCTGTGTCTTAATGATATTAAAGATAAAGGGAAGATGAAAAAAAGAAGGAAAAAAAGAGGTACTTCTTCTGCAAGCTCAGGTATCAGATTTCCCCTTTGAATTACACCTGCTTTTGGTGCCGTGTCAGCACTCTTTGACTCTCACCTGCTTTGGTGCTGTGTCAGCACTCTTTGACTCTCATCTGCTTTGGTGCCGTGTCAGCACTCTTTGACTCTCATCTGCTTTGGTGCCGTGTCAGCACTCTTTGACTCTCATCTGCTTTGGTGCCGTGTCAGCACTCTTTGACTCTCATCTGCTTTGGTGCCGTGTCAGCACTCTTTGACTCTCATCTGCTTTGGTGCCGTGTCAGCACTCTTTGACTCTCACCTGCTTTGGTGCCATGTCAGCACTCTTTGACTGTCACCTGGTTTGGTGCCATGTCAGCACTCTTTGACTGTCACCTGCTTTGGTGCTGTGTCAGCACTCTGTGACTCTCTCACCTGCTTTGGTGCTGTGGTTGGCACTCTTTGACTGTCATCTGCTTTGGTGCTGTTGTCGGCACTCTTTGACTGTCACCTGCTTTGGTGCTGTGTCGGCACTCTTTGACTCTCATCTGCTTTGGTGCTGTGTCAGCACTCTGTGACTCTCATCTGCTTTGGTGCTATGTCGGCACTCTTTGACTCTCATCTGCTTTGGTGCTATGTCGGCACTCTTTGACTCTCATCTGCTTTGGTGCTATGTCGGCACTCTGTGACTCTCATCTGCTTTGGTGCTGTGTCGGCACTCTGTGACTCTCATCTGCTTTGGTGCTATGTCGGCACTCTTTGCCTCTCTCATCTGCTTTGGTGCTATGTCGGCACTCTGTGACTCTCATCTGCTTTGGTGCTGTGTCGGCACTCTGTGACTCTCATCTGCTTTGGTGCTGTGTCGGCACTCTGTGACTCTCATCTGCTTTGGTGCTGTGTCGGCACTCTTTGACTGTCACCTGCTTTGGTGCTGTGTCGGCACTCTTTGACTGTCACCTGCTTTGGTGCTGTGTCGGCACTCTTTGACTCTCATCTGCTTTGGTGCCATGGTCAGCACTCTTTGACTGTCACCTGTCTTTTGGTGCCGTGTCAGCACTCTTTGACTGTCACCTGCTTTGGTGCTGTGTCGGCACTCTTTGACTGTCACCTGCTTTGGTGCTGTGTCGGCACTCTTTGACTGTCACCCTGCTTTGGTGCTGTGTCGCCACTCTTTGACTGTCACCTGCTTTGGTGCTATGTCGGCACTCTGGATCTGTCTCCCTTGTTCAGGACCTGAAATGAAGTGCAAGCGCTTTCAGAGTGAGTTTCAGTTATTTCAGTTATTTGACAGCGTGGTTCTACTGTTCCTCGTAAAACTTTCACATCAAACTCTTCTCTGTTCCTATTTCTAAAAACACACACGCACGCAGCACGCACGCACGCACGCACGCGCACGCACGCACACACACACACACACACACACACCACACACACGCACACACACACACACACACACACACACACACACACACACACACACACACACACACACACACACAGAATAAGTCTCTCTCTCAGTCTGTCTCCCTCACTCAGTCAGTTACTCACTACACACCACACACACACACACACACGCACCCACGCACACACACACACACACACACACACACACAGATAGACATATAGATAGACAGACGGACAGCTAGATATATAGATAGACAGGCGGACAGATAGATTGATAGACAGACAGACCCGACAGATAGATTAAAAATGCCACCAGGAGCTTAGCAAGTCCTTAGGAGGCTGCACAGTGGTGCTTTACAACAACAACAACAACCACAACAACAACAACAAGACTTTGGCAGTTCAAATTCTATTTTACAAACAAATTCCCTGTTAGAGAACTTCCAGCGTGCCCGCGTGATTATCTCATTACAAAATGTAAGCTGAAACGCATGGAACACGGTTTTTTTTGTTTGTTTTGTTTGTTTGTTTGACATGTATCCATATATGTACTTATTTTGGTACATCATCAGTATTTTTTTTTAACATCATCTGTTTATTTCTGTGCATTGTTCGTTACTTTGGTGAATCATAGTGTATTGTTGTAGTGTAGGGACCAGGGTTCAGGGAGTGAAAGGTCTCAGAATAATCACATATGAACATGGACCCTATATTTCCTATTGATCCATGCGCTACAGGTATCACGGCTGCTGTTGCTCGAACTCAATAGCTAAAGTGCTGTGCGAACCCGACTGTATGGATGTACGTCGTAACAAAACACTGAATGAAGCTGATGGAGAGAGGTGAAATAACCACAGAAAATGATTTGCGCAAAATAGATACATTACGTGCTTTTAATCTGCAGAAAGAGGATCTGTGAAAAAACATTACGTCACGTAAAAACCTTTCAAGACACAAACTGAAGATGTGACGGTCTGTAGGCAGCACGGTTAGCAATGGTGTTTGAAGAGAAGAGTTCGGGGGAAGGGAAGAGGGATGCCTTCACTGCAATCATGACTGCGTGCATTAAAGTTGTGCTGTGGAGACTGTCAATAGAGTATTGAAGACATCTCTGCAGGTCGTGCAACTGTATGGGATTCACTTCGCGGGAAAATGTGCCATTTAAATTTAATTTTTTTTTTTTTTTTTAACTGCTTTCGTTCACCTTTCTAACCTAGCACCAAGGGGGACGTCACTTGTGGCTGCTTGCATACTTCCAGTGTCAAAGAAAATGAGCGGACATTTTAACTGCAAATAGGCATACAATCATCATTTCATTGTTTCAAGGGATATGTCAGTCAGACAGGATAGCTAAGCAGTTGTCTTTTTCTAGGGGTAGTCAAGAAGGAGTGTTGTTGGAAGAATGGGAAAAGACACGATGATGCCATATGAGATTCCGTCAAGCACAGACTGGGGAGGAGACACAGACTGGGGAACAGACACTACAGCTGAACACGTCTGTGTGTCCAGTCCATGGGTGCCTGGTGTCGACAGGTGTTCTTCATGAACGCAGCAGCAAGATGTGTGTGGAGAACCGACATGCAGTGCATTGATCAGACTGGTATCGTACAACACCACGGTGTTCCAACATACAACTGACCACGTTGCTAAAAGAAGTTTAAGCAATGCCCAAAATGTCGCTGGTTACTTCCTCTGTTCTTGATTACAGCGGAAACTCCCACTTTGACGGGGGATGCCAAGATTAGCTGAGTACCCCCTGTATCCTCGACTACAGATGAAAATGCCAACTTTGATGGGTTGTTATGGCTTCATCGGAAAACAGTTCAATGCTTATTTGCACCATTTGCCAAACACCTGATTTGCGGATCTCAAGAATAGACCTTGAAGGGTACCTGGTTGAAGCTTTGGTTCCAGGGCAGAATATCATCCGGTTCAGCATCCACACTCAGATGATGGGATACCCACCCAAGGGGTACACAGCCGTAGGGGACCTATCTGACACCACACAGACACCACCAGAACGACAACTCGTCGCGATAGGAGCCGCAGAAATTGCAAAATGGTACGTAAGGCACACAAGCGGGCGAATTCGACCTTACATCATTGGATTACAAACTCAACGCTCAGTCTGCTGAGCCACCCAGGGCGCCCATTTTGTCTCAGAGAAATAGGACAGTAAATCATCACTGATCAAGTCTGCAGATTTCAAAGTGAGGAAGTACAGAAAGAAAGGTAAACCCGTGCGCAAACGAGTACAGGGTCTGAGATGGAGGAGACCCGCTTATTGTTTGGAAGGGTGAGGGGAAGGTGTTGACAGCGTCTCTACGACGATGTTTGCATTGACCAGGACTGCATTGGCGTGTTCTTTGTGTGGGGATGTTAGGGGTGGCATTGATAAGGACTGCATTGGCGTGTTCTTTAGGTGTGGATGTTAGGGGTGGCATTGATAAGGACTGCATTGGGCGTGTCTTTTAGGTGTGGATGTTAGGGGTGGCATGGACTAGGACTGCATTGGCGTGTTGTTTATGTGTGAATGTTGATGAGGACTGCATTGGCATGCTCTTTATGTGTGGATGTTGATGAGGGCTGCATTGGCATGTTCTTTATGTGTGGATGTTGATGAGGGCTGCGTTGGCATGTTCTTTATATGTGTGGATGTTTGATGAGGGCTGCATTGGCATGTTCTTTATATGTGGATGTTGATGAGGACTGCATTGGAACGTTCTTTATATGTGGATGTCAAGGGTGGCATTGGCATTAATAAGTACTGCACTGGTGTGTTCGTTACGTGTGGATGTTATGGGGGGTGGCATTGATGAAGGACTGCATTGGCGTGTTCTTTATGTTGTATGGATGTTGATGAGGACTGCATTGGAGGTGTTCTATAGTGTGTGATGTTGATGAGGACTGCATTGGAGTGTTTCTATAGGTGTGGATGTTAGGCGTGGCATTGATGAGGACTGCATTGGCATGTTTCTTTATGTGTGGATGTTGATGAGGACTGCATTGGCATGTTCTTTATGTACGGATGTTGATGAGAGGACTGCATTGGAGTGTTCTATAGGTGTGGATGTTGATGAGGACTGCATTGGCGTGTTCTCTATGTGTGGGTGTTAGGGGTGGCACTAAGGAGGGGCTGGGATAGGGAGGACAGGGAGGAGGGGGAAGAAGGGCGGGGAAGGAGAAGAGGAGGGATAAGGGTGGAAAGTGTTCTTTGTGTCTATGTCTGTCTGTGTACTTGTGTGTGTGGTGTGTGTGTGTGTGTGTGTGTGTGTGTGTGCTGTGTGCGTGTGTGCGTGTGTTTGTGTGTGTGTGTGTGTGTGTGTGTATGTGTGTGTGTGTGTGGGTGTGTGGTGGTGTGTGTGTGTGTGTGCGTGTGGATGTGCGCGCGCGCCAGCATGTAGGTACTCTCTCTCTCTCTCTCTCTCTCTCTCTCTCTCTCATACATCTTTGCTCGGTTGACTTCACTCGTTTCCTTGACGACGACTTCAGCGTGGGGAATTTTCCGTGTTGCTTGTGCTGCCAAACCTGTTCTGTATGAAAATGGGTCTGTCGGAAAGTCACAGCTGCTCTGTCTCTGATCCATTTGTTCATCAGAACTCGAATCATTGCCGCCTCCGTCTGACGTGTACGTGGTCGTGATGCTGTCACACCTTTTTGATGGATGTACACAATATGTGCTGAGGTTGTTTGGGAGTATCATAGGCGCTTGGGGGCGGCAGCTGTGTCTTGATGTATTAGAACTCGATTTTTGTTTTGAGTGTAGGAGATGGATAGAGAGGAGAGAGAGAGAGAGAGAGAGAGAGAGAGAGAGACCGGGGGCGGGGAAGGCGGGGCGGGGGGGTTGTGTGAGTGTGTGCACGTGTGTGTGTGTGTGTGTGTGTGTGTGTGTGTGTGTTGTGAGTGTGTGTGTGTGTGTGTGTGTGTGGTGTGTGTGTGTGTGTGTGTGTGTGTGGTGTGTGGTGTGTGTGTGTGTGTGTGTGTGTGTGTGTGTGATATTGTGATGCTCCTTCATGTGCTGTCCTTTCACTGGGGTCATCCAGGTCATACCCAGCCACTGGGTCCACGACAGCCCTGAGTTCCCCATACACAGCCACAGTGTCTCCACGCAGCCCTGAGCTCCCCCCACACACATCACAGTCCAGCGGCTCCCGCGCAGCCCTGGCAGTGCTAGTGATATCCCACACACACACAGCCACAGTGTCTCCACGCAGCCCCTGAGCTCCCCACACACAGCCACCAGTGTCTCCCGCGCAGCCCTGAGCTCCCCACACCACAGCCACAGTGTCTCCAGGCAGCCCTGAGCCCCCACCCCCCCCCACCCCACACACACACACACACAGCCCACAGTGTCTCCACGCAGCCCTGAGCTCCCCACACACAGCCACAGTGTCTCCGCGCAGCCCTGAGCTCCCCACACACAGCCACAGTGTCTCCGCGCAGCCCTGGCAGCTAGTCACCTGAGCTACCACACACAGCCACAGTGTCTCCGCGCAGCCCTGAGCTCCCCACACACAGCCACAGTGTCTCCGCGCAGCCCTGAGCTCCCCACACACAGCCACAGTGTCTCCACGCAAGCCTGAGCTCCCCACACACAGCCACAGTGTCTCCGCGCAGCCCTGGCAGTGCTAGTCACCTGAGCTCCCACACACAGCCACAGTGTCTCCGCGCAGCCCTGAGCTCCCCACACACAGCCACAGTGTTCCACGCAGCCTTGAGCCCCCCCCCCCCCCACACACACACACACCACACAGCCACAGTGTCTCCCACGCAGCCCTGAGCTCCCCACACACAGCCCACAGTGTCTCCACGAAGCCCTGGCAGTTGTTAATCACCTGAGCTCCCCACACACAGCCACAGTGTCTCCAAGCAGCCCTGGCAGTGCTAGTCACCTCTGGAGCGATCAGTACAAAGCCGGCGTCAGGCAACCCAGCAAGGGAGACACTGCGCTGCTGTCGAGCGAAGTATGGCAGTGTTCAGTGGTGCAGTGTTCAGTGGTGCCTGTTTCAGGTCCAGTAGACACAGGACACCACCCACTAAGTCCCGTATTGACAACAATAACTGCGCAGTCACGAAGCCATTGTAAGTGAGCGGCAAGCTCGTCTTTCCAACGACGCTTCCCATGAACTTGCCAGTACTGACGACTTGAACACAGACTTTCCCAGGGGAGAGAATATGAAGAGCAAATCGAAACTGAGGTCGCCAAGAATGTAGGGCATGAAGGGCCACTGAATTTGAAACTCTCCTTCATTTCATGCTCCATGATGATGATGATGAGGAGGAGGAGGAGGAGGAGGATGCTGATGATGATGGTGGTGATGCTGTGGAGATCCAGACTGGTCTCAGATCACATGACAGGGCTGTAAACTACGCGTTCTAACGCAGTGTAGCCCTGCGCCAACCTGGCCCGAGAGAAACTAACACCTGCAGTGCTGATCAGGAATTCGAAGCATCATTCTCACGAGAATAATCTGTCAGGAGGTCTAAACTCCATTGCGTGGCTCCAGTCTTCGTACTGGAGGCCATATGCATAGCACAGTTTGCTCCAGGCAGGAGCTGGTAGGGCCCGAACAGGTCCAGAAATGAATTAGTGAATGCCTGTGATCAGAACCGAACCCACGACCCGCCCAGCCTTCAAGCCCGAGACCCCCGCCGCAAGAACACGACAGTCGGCGACACGTCACAAGGTTTCATGTGGATTTCTCCTTCAGTCTTTCAGTCAGGCTGGTCAACACACACACACACACACACACGCACACACGCACGCACGCACGCACGCACGCACGCACGCACGCACACAGACGTGCGTGCGTGCGCGCGACCGCACATACACGGTGAGATAGACACATAGACAGCCAGACAGACAGATAGATAGATAGATAGAGAATAAATAGATAGATTTATTTATCACTTTTGTCACTAGCACAGCTGTGACATCCGGCAGATGGGCGGAGGTGGGTGGGAGATGAGCATCTTCCCATTGTGTCGCTTTCTAAAGCTCCCCCCCCCCCCCCCCCCCAACACCCCTCCCACCTTTCTCCCTTCTACCTTCACCTCCCCTCCTCCCTTCCAAACCGCACCCCGAAGCCCCAGCCCCATCCCCGGCCTTGAACCCCTCGTTCCTTCCCATTGTAAGGTGAAGCACGGATCTGCAATCTGCTGCTCGTTTTAATCCCAATCACGAAAGCGGCTGAATGATGTATTGAATTTGCAGCGCTCACACAACACATTTATACAGCCAGGTGGCTCCCGAGTGTTCTGATGAGTGGTACTAACGCCATCTTGAACCTGTCTGTCTGTCTGTCTGTCTCTGTCTGTCTGTCTGTCTGTCTCTGTCTGTCTGTCTGTCTGTCTGTCTCTCTCTCTCTCTCTCTCTCTCTCTCTCTCTCTCTCTCTAATCACAAAAACGCGTACGCGCACATACAGAGAAAAGGAGAGACAGAAACCAAATTCACGCGCGCGCGCGCACGCACACACACACACACACACACACACACACACACACACACACACACACACACACACACACACACACACCACACACACACACACACACTTCCCATTCCCCCTCCTCACACGTATGCGTGCACGCACACGTATGCACTCACAGACTAACAAATCAAACCAAATCTCTCTGCACACACACACACACACACACACACACACACACACACACACACACACACACACACACACACACACACACACACACACACACACACACACACACACAAACCGTGCCTCCCCCCTCCCACACACACACACACACACACACACACACACACACACACACACACACACACACACACACACACACACACACCACACACACACACACACACACACACACACACACACACAAACCGTGCCCTCTCTCTCAAGCGAACGCTTGGAAGAGAAGATTGTGTGGTCGGATGAAAAGTGCCAGTTATACAAAGATGAGTTAGAATCAGATTACTTCAAAGAATGTATGGGAAAAGTGTCTAGTGTTATGAATACCGACATAAATGAAAGTGTTGATCTGTTTGTTAAATCACTGTATGGAGCAGCGACATGCATGGTAAGAATGGTGGGGAGAGTGAAGAAGACTGTGGATGATTGGTTTGATGTGGAATGTAAAAAGAAAAAGAGTGAAGTCAAACGCCTTCTTCAAAGTCATCGCAGAGCAAAGACCAATTTAGATGATCGTAGGAATGCTTATGTAAAGGCACGAAAGGAATACATTGAACTAAGGAAGAATAAAAAAAAAGAAAAACGATCATAATGAGACCAAATTATTAAAATTAAAAGAATCCGTAAATGACCCGAAACTATTTTGGTCTACTATCAGATCTCTCAACAGGGAAAAGAATGATTTACAACGATATTTCTACTCAAACAGTGGTACGATCACTTTTTCCATGTCTTTAACGATTTTAAAGAAGTTGACACAGAAGATAATGAAGCTGATGAAATATTCGATCAGACTCAAGAACCCTTATTTAACGATAATATTTCAAAAGAAGAAGTCAAACAATGTCTCAAAAATCTAAAAGGTGGTAAAAAAGCGCCGGACCTGATAAGATTATAAACGAAATGCTTAAAAACAGGTGAACGAAACCTATCATTGACTATTTTACACAAACTTTTTAATCTGCTGTTCCAAAAGGGAATGTTTCCCACTGCTTGGTCCAGATCTATCATTTGTTCCTATCCATAAAAAAGGTGATGCACACACACCCAGATAATTACAGGGGCATAGCCTTAATGGATGTTCTTGGAAAGGTCTATACAAGTATATAAAATAAACGTCTCTCAGCATGGGCAGAAAAGAAAAATAAGATAATAGAAGAACAGGGAGGCTTCAGAAGGGGTTATAGTACAGTTGACAACATATTCATTCTATACACGATAGTAGAAAAGTTTCTTATGAAAAACTCCAAGCTCTATGTCGCATTTGTAGACTTTAGGACGGCCTTTGATTCTATAAATAGACATAAATTGTGGAATGTTTTGAGAAATTTCTGGCATAAATGGCAAAATGTATAATGCTCTTAGAGGGATTTACGAAACGGTGCTTGCATGTGTCCGCGAAAAACACTTATATTCTGAGTTTTTTGCTTGCCCCAGAGGAGTGTGAAACAAGGATGTCTCCTCAGCCCTCACTGTGTTTTCCTTCTTTATTAACGAATTAGCTTTAGAAGTATCAAGGATGGGTAAGCACGGGATACAGTTAGTTCCTGGGGAGGTAGAAATTTTTCTATTGCTTTTTGCAGATGACGTAATACTAATGTCTGATACAGTTATAGGATTGCAAAATCAGCTTAATGCTCTCAAACATGAAGCAGATAGACTAAGTTTAACTGTTAATCTCGACAAAACAAATATAATTGTGTTCAGGAAGGGAGGTCATCTTTCAGTAAGGGAAAAATGGTGGTATGGGAATTCTGAAATTAAAATAACAAATACTTATAAGTATCTAGGTCTACTATTTACTACAAAACTAAGTCTAAGTATGGGATGG
>JADBJO010022650.1:20000-27623 GCA_016801955.1 Conus betulinus
CTCCCCGCCTCACCTACTGACGACAATAATTGACTGGACGCGGAGTCGGCGAGAGTGAGTTCCTCCTCGGAGAGCGCCATCACGTCCGTCCAACGACAGTCCCCATGAATAAGCCGATAATGGTGACCCCGACAGACTCGAACCAAGGCCACAGATGTGGAGAGGCAGTGGAAACCCGGAGGGTTACCATGATATGAGAACATGGTATATGAAGGGCCTTGGAATATGACTTTTTTGTTGTTGTTGTTGTTGTTGGTAAAATGCTGATTGATGAGGTTGAGGAAGATCATGCCAAGGATTTTCATTCAGGTGTGAGACTGCATGACAGGACTGTGCTCCACGTTCACTTTCATGATATATCCCGGCGTCAACCAGGCCCGAGAGATACAGACACCTGTAGTGTTGGTCAGGAAATTTTAGCATCCATCAAGCAGATGAAACTCGACTGTGCGGGCCTAACCTTTCCAACTGAGCAGGCCAAGACACTCAACCCTGGTAGGGGCCGGCCGGGGTTTTAAAGATCCCAAAGATAAATGGCTCTGATGTGAATCGAACCCATGGCCTCCCAGATGGAAGTACGCGATGCTAACCACTTTGCCACGGCGGCTGGTACAACAACGTTACACTGTAAAGATATATTTTTTTTTATTTCTGTACTGACGTTAACGTCTTGATGAGAGGGGAGAAGGGGGAGGGGGGGTGAAGGGGGTCTTCCACTGCTTAGCAAGGACGGATTGTAAGAATCGGCTGTGCAAAAAATATTAAAAAAAAAAGAAGAAAAAATGTTATGCTTAATTGAATCAATCTAAATTGAATTCTCTCTCTCTCTCTCTCTCTCTCTCTCTCTCTCTCTCTCTCTCTCTCTCTCTCTCTCTCTCTCTCTCTCTCTCTCTCTCTCTCTCTCTGCTTCGTCTGCGTCCTTGTTTAACAAAAACTTTAACCAAAAAATCTAGTTTGCAAGGGAAGGAAAACCAACAAAGACCAATGTTCTCATCCATCGCAGAAAATAGCCATCCAATTTGGCCACTCGATAACTAGATGCCCGAAACAAACTGAATCATCGTTGGTGATTGCTTTTGCCACCGGCGTGGGTGATGGGTTTGTTTTTTGTTTCCCCTCGCATTTTGCGCCTTTTCGTCGACCTACAACAGTGAGGGGATGGAAAATAACTATTAATTGTCAGCACACCTGTCTCAGATTAGTTGCGCTTGATAGCGCGTGTGGTGCCCTACCGTTTGTTTTACTGCTGCAGACATCAGAGGGGGGGGGGGGGGGGGGTCGTCTGATTGTGTTATTGTACGTCAGCGCGACAGTCGTCGCTCCGCACTTAACAATGCCTTTGATTTGGTTTGCTGCTGTTTCTCTTGTTGTATGTTTTTTTTTTTCTTCCTGTGATTAATGTACACACACACACACACACACACACGCACGCACGCACGCACGCACGCACGCACGCACGCACACACACACACACACACACACACACATATATATATATATATATATATATATATATATTATGTGTGTATGTGGTGTGGGTGTGTGTGTGTGAGTGAGGAGAGAGAGAGAGAGAGGAGAGAGAGAGAGAGAGAGAGAGAGAGAACAAATTAAGCAATGGCGGCGAGTGAGGTGCAAGCAAACCATTCCTCCATTGGCATGCTTATGATTCAACAAATATTCACGACATGGAAAGAGAGACCGAAAAGAAAAGATAACGTGGGGAAAGGTTGGGAATGGGACATAAGGACGGAGAAGAAGGGAGCTGGGAAGAAGAAGGAGAAGAAGGCTGAAAACGTAAACGTTCAACCTCTTTCCGACAGCTTACGGGTTTTTTTTTTTTTTTTTTTTTTTTTACCGATACGGCCTTCTGAACAGGATTGTGTGTTTCGCATGCCTAGACGCCCCTTTCGCCTCCTGCTTGAGGCTGCTCAGTAGAACCAGCCTGGCTGGCCGTGCTATCCACAGAGGCATGCCCCTCCACACTTCTGTGCTACTCTCTCCACTACAGCGTGAACATCCCTACTGGTTGCATGGGAGGAGGCCGGGGTGCCCCAGCATTCTTTGTCATCAACTCTATTGTCTTACAACTGAAGATTTGCCGAACATACCTGCTATGAGAACCACTAACATTTATACTGTGCTTTTTACTTTAGTCTTCTTGAGAGATGAAGTAACCCAGTAACTGTATGAAGCCAACTCGGTTGTTGGGGAGAATAGGTACAGGCAGTAATTGTTGTCTTACTGTATTCTTACTGTGGTAGGGTATGGGAGGAGAGAGAGAGAGAGAGAGAGAGAGAGAGAGAGAGAGAGAGAGAGAGAGATTTTTCAAAGCGTCTGATTGTTTCTACAGACCAACAGGTGTGTATCCGCGAGAAGAACAACGCCATCAGCAAACAGCATGAAAACTAGCTCAGTAGACGCTGGTAACATTTGAATCCCATCCTTCCCATTTCTTGGTTACATCTACCGCAAGCACTTTGATGAAAAATGCGAACAAAACTAACATGCACAATCACACGTGACAAACGAAGGTGTGTAATTCTGTAGGATCTGAGATCTTTCAAACATGTGTGCGATACGCTCAGAGACTGATTACGAAGTTGTTCAGGATAGAATGACACTGGTCTGAAGTGTTTGCGTCGGTAGTGTCAATAAAAGTGTTTAATGAAGTGTTATAAACTAACGAGTTTAATCACATGTCATAAACAAGAGTGTTTCATCATGTATAGAGAAAAAAAAAAAAAACATCGGTGTATACAGCAGAAAATGCTTGGTCATGTACAACAGTGTGAAGTGTGTGATTGTTCATTACAGAAGTGCGTGTTCGGTGACATGTAATAAATCCCGTGCGTAATTGTCGTTTTATGAACAAAATGTGTTTAATACGCCATAAACGTAGAAATGTAATCATATCGAAACAAACGACGCTGCTCAGTCACACGCAGTACAATTAACGCGTGTCATCCAGGTCATGAACTAAGGCGTTTAATCACCGACACAACGTGCTATTCTTCAACCCGCAGCTGTGCCTAATAGTCTGCCACGTGCTGTGCGCACCTTGCCACTCTCATCCCCATCAGCCCGCCTGCACTGGAGTGTTTTGGAGTGAAGTGTTGAATGTGCTACACAGTCATGCATTCTCTGTCCTCTCCGTCCCCCATCTTCCCAGTCGCCCTTTGCTGTCGGCTGAACGATAAACAGTATGACTCGAATCTGTCCTCAGCCACAACCCCCCCCCCCTCCTCACATCTCCCTCCCTCTCCACACTTATCCTGTTTTTTTAAGTCTTCTTTAAGTGACCGTCGTGAGAGAGGACTTGCTACATCGCTCTTGCCGTGCTCTAGTATATGTGCATTAAGAGAGAGAGAGAGAGAGAGAGAGAGAGAGAGAGAGAGAGTCTGAGTCTGAGTCTGAGATGATTTATTTGTTAGGCCACAGGCCCATACAAATGGAGTTCACATGTGCAATGGTGTTACATAACAATAGCTATGTTTTCAAGAGCATCTTTTCTATCATATATGCTTTGTATATATATTTACAGAGCCTGAAAATTACATTATCATTTCCATTTGAGAGCAGCAAAGACATTGATCTGTAATATTTACGAGATATAATTGTCCACGCAGTTCAGTATATTTCGGGCATACCAATAGAAAGTGCAGTTCTGTTTCAAGAGTATCTGTACAGAATGGACAAAAAACGTTAATATCCATATTAACATTGCGAAAGTTGACAGAACGCGAACGCAACGGTAACATACCAATTCTAAATCTGGTTAACATCTTACGCATGTTAATACATTTAACCACACGGAAATAGGGGCACAAAGACAGTGACTGACCATACGTAGCATAAACGTTGTAAAATGTGTGTGATTCGAGAGAAGAATGCCATTCCTGTCTACAACAATCAATTAAACGCTGTTTTAGCTGGACAATAAACAGCTTAACATCCCCTACAGACTGTGCTTCCCACACAAACCCAAAACCAAACATATATAAGCATGTTTCTAACTTTACATGCCCATGTGGAGTAATTTTGTTCCTGTAGAGTCAGAAGCATTGAATAAGCTTTTTTAGGGAGTCTATAATCATCCATAGTAACACAACACGCAACCAAAATTTTACACATTTTGCGAAAATATTGACTTTTAGAGGGTATCTGCCTAATTCTCCATAGACCAAATGCTTTGGTGTTCTCCGAGTAACACACATAAAACGCTTCAATGCTGACAAGTGAACTCTCTCAATAATAACATGATCACACATAACGCCCCATATTTCCGCACCATACAATAGAATTGGCTGTATTTGACTGTCAAATAACTTAAAAAAATATGTCTGGTGAATGTTCTCCAATTGACCATAGTATTCTTATTATTGCTACAACCCCTTTTCCAGCACGATCGGACAAGTCTCGCAATGTAGACTGGAATGAAAGCCGTGTCGTGAGGATAATGCCAAGGTATTTATACATATTTACAACAGTTAATGCGTCATTTCCGTATGTCCATTTTTTCATTTTCAGCTAAGTAACCCCCATTTCTGAAGACAATAACACTGATTTACCAAAATTTACAATTAAATCTAGTCGATTCGCTGTACTGTACAAAATGTTTCAATTGCGTTTGGAGTCCAATAACACTGTCAGACAAAAGAGCAACGTCATCTGCGAACAACAAGATCAGTATTTCAATCAGATCAGGTGATAACTGAATACCATGTCTACCGTTTTCGTTAATTTCTTTTGTAAGCTCATTAATTAGCAGGGAAAACAAAACTGGAGAACATACTTCACCCTGTTTCAGACCTCTAGGGCACAAGAAAACATCAGTTAAATCAGCACCAACTCGCACACGGGCTTGAACGATAGAGTACATACTTTTCAATGCATTCAAAAGTTTACCTTTAATTCCGTTTGCATGAAGAATTTTCCATAGCTTATCCCTGCTTACTGTATCGAAGGCTTTTCGAAAATCTATAAAGGCGACATAAAGTTTTCTGTGCCTTAGCAACTGTTTTTGTACACACGCCATAAGAGTAAATACATGATCAGTAGTACAATGGTTATCCCTAAAACCAGCTTGTTCCTCTCCTACCACCTCATTGGTCTCAATCCACTTGTAAGTCTTTATTCAATACAAAACTGTACAATTTGCTGCATATATTCAATAAAGATATTCCACGGTAGTTGTCAGGCTGATTTGGGTCGCCCTTCTTGTACAAAGGTTGTAAAAAACAGCCACTGTCCAATCAGCAGGGAAATATGCCATTGTCAAAGATGTGATTGAAACAATTTTAACAGAAAAGGCAAAATGTTGGCGGTGCTGTTTCTATAAAACTCGCCTATTAATCCATCAGGACCTGCGGCTTTCTTGTTCTTCAAGGCATCAATAGCACATACAATTTCATGCGCAGATATTGGTTGATCTAACTCCCTGTAATCATTCTGGGTCTGGGTATTCACATTATCATAATACTCATCAAACACGGCGTCGGAGTTCAAACAAATTTGCGGCACTTCGTTAAACACATTACGGAAATGTTCAAACCATTCCTGAGGAGAAATAGTATTATAGACACCTTGTCTTGGCCTCACGGAACGAACAGTATCCCAGAACTGTTTACTGTCATTTAAATGTCGATGTAATGACTGAAGAACATTTGCCTTATGCGTTTTCTGTTTCAGCCTCAGTAATTCTTGTATTCTCTTCTCTTTTGACAATATTCCAATCTATCAGATTCCTCATCAGATCTGTTATATTTATGCAATAATCCCCATAATACTTTTCGGCTCTGTTTACATTCCAGATCGAACCAAATTTTCTGTTTCTCGCCGTCAAGAACCACTGTTTTCTTCATACATTCTCCAGCAAAATACAAGCATTCATTAAACATGATTACAGACTGGTCGACATCAGTGTCCACAAGGGTAATAGCATTAGTAACAATATCCTTTACATTTTCAGAACTCATTCTTTCATAAAAGATATTCTTTTTATCCTCATCCCATTTGTATTTAACAACAGAAGGACTTTTATAGTTTTCTTCTTATCCATATTTGCATTGCCATCTTGCACAATAAAGAAAATTCCACAGCAGCATGCTTCGTTTGAACGAAATGTTTGATACAAAAATCACAACAATATGACAAAAGGGTTTTTGAAATGACAAAATAATCAATTACACTGGATCCATGTTCAGATATGTAAGTGAAATCACCTTGATAACTCAATCGCTGTAAGCCATTTAGAATAACAAGGCCAAACTCATCACAGACATTTAAGAGGTAACGCCCAAAGCCATTAATACTATTGTCCTTAGATCTCCTTTTAAAGGCATCAGTGCTGTCGATCTGAGAGCAGGTTCATCTTCATCAAAAATATTGCAAATGTCATCAATAGGGTCAGAGTCACAACAATTGAGAGTACCTGTTCTGGCATTTAAATCACCACACACAATCAATGGGAGATCACCACATCCTTAATTGTTTCTAATAAACAGTCTTCTAATATGGATACACCATTGTATATGTCAGTATCTTCATAATATCTGGAGTTTTCCGGCGGGATATAGTCCCCACTAACAAGCAATCAGACGGTATACCAGTTAACTCGCTAGCAAGTTTTAAAACTAGAATATTATCAGTTTCAACGTGAACCTGGTTAACATATACTGTAAGCTCGTTCCTTATGAGAAAGGCTATTCCGCCGGATAAACGACCATGAATGCTATCAGATATTTTCACACCTGGGGAGACAAAAAGTTTTATGCGAAGGAAATACAGATTCTGATAAGGTTTCGGCAAATGTTTCAACTAAAAGAATTATATCGTATTTGTTTACAAAGCTTTTAACGTCAAATTCTTGAAAAAAAAAAAAATTCCCCAAACCCTCAATGTTTACCGCGATACTAAAATAATTTATTATTTACGGGGATAAACAGGAGCGGCATCAGCGTCTTTATGTGCGAGATCAGGATCACTGCCAGTTTGTTCCACTGCTGGACTGAATATCTCTGTCTGTGGACACCAAGGGCCTTGGCCTGACCATCATCTGTGGCCACTTTTGACATGTCCGGCAGTGTCACTGGAATGAGACACTTTCCTGGTTGAAGATCTCGCTCCAGTTTTTGGACAGCACACCTGCCCTCCTGCCTGAAACATCACAGTTCTGGTGACGACTTCTGGTCTGCACTGGTGAGGCCTCTAGCTGGCTCCCTGGTCGATCGCTCCTCTGTTGGCGAACACGACCACGCCCCTTGCCTGACCTGCCATTGCCACCACTGGAACCACCACCCTGAGGCAGTTGTGGGGCTGGTGTCTTCACGGGCGACCCTCTTCCAAATCCCCGGGGTGAGGGAGCTCCCTCACTCACACGCGGCTGACAGGAAGATCCTCTGCTACCTGGCGCACTCCGGACACTTCCTCTGTTGAACCCCTGCTGCCATGGCTGCGGACTGACGGCCCTGGCTGTACTCTTCTGTGTAGCGTTTACTGGGGTCGTCTCCTCTGTTGCACTGTCAGCTGTGGCTGACAACACCTCGCCGTCTGTATCTTCTTGGGGCTGGGACGAAGGGAAGTGGTCATGGTCCAGCGCCATGTTAACACCAGTCACCATCGTTC
>JADBJO010022651.1:0-27623 GCA_016801955.1 Conus betulinus
TTTTACATTTTTCATACATAATTGAAAATGACAATATAGGAGACCGTACAAGCAAAAGAACGAAGAAAAAAAGCTACATAAATTATTGAATGAAAAGGGCACTTCAAGTAAACATCTAGACAGAAATGAACTGTAGATTGAATACTAGATGGACAAGAATCTGTAGTTACATTGTAGTATTCCTGGTGACAGGCATGAATATCTATACGTCTCATACACATTACAAGTATGGCAAAAAACAAAAAAAAGTAACGGCACGATAGGGGTTTGCTAGCTCGTTGCTTTGTCGATTCAAGAAGTTTTTTTAAAATAAAACCATTCTGCCTGAAAACTGTTGTATCTCATATTTTTTTAAAGAAACATACTTTTCAGTTTCATATTTAATCTTTAAGAAGGATTTAAAGTTAACATAGGGTGGTAGAGTTTCCACCTTTTACATTTGAAGATGAAAATTTTGCAAGGATTATAATATAATCAAGGACATGACTTGACTTTGTATTCTTTTCATATCCAAATAGCACAAATGTTTCGTTAAGTAAAAGGTTAAAGCTATTTTCTGTGCTGGAGTTGATACATGCTTCTAACTGCCCCCCAAAACGTTTTTACATGTGGACATCCCCATAACATGTGACTAATACTGTCTCTCACGTTTTTACACAAAGAACAATCCTCAGAGTTAACAACATTCATGTTTTGCAAGGATGACGCTAGTTGCTAATATTCGGAGCAGATTTCTTATTTGGAACCATTTCAGTTTGATTTCTTTTATTTTCTTGGTCTTGATGAAAATGTTTTTCCAGTTAAGCTCTCTTTTCATTTTTTCATTCCATCTTTTACAATTTTGGGTTCTAATTTGTCCTTTAGCATATCATAATAAAACTTCGTTCCTTTTGGGATGGAATATATCAAGTGAAGCGTTTTGTGAGTCAATGCAACGGAATCGTTACTGTTAAGGGTTAATCCTGTTTTTGTGGATGTAGCAACTTATAGCACCGACACATCCATTATAAGTGACAAAATCGACGTTAACACCATGTTTTTGTTTAAACTGATTCATAGTTCTCTTCAAACATTTGTTAGATACGGAACACGATTACTCCATTGGCTTAAGACGCATTCATGGGAAGTGTCTGAGAACATGACAGAAATGTTGGCACAGCTCCATGACCTTGTGGCCTAGGGGCAAAGGACTGTAAGAAGTTACCCAAGTCTGAGGCACAAAATCACCAAAGGATGGCCTGCTGTTGTGGCACTAACTCACACGGCACTAATTCGAAAAGTAGGCACTAAATCGACGCTTAAGTGATTTCAAAGTGCATTGTATTTTTTTTTTAGGTTAGTTGTGCTTGGTTCTATGTATGATATGTGATTTTTGTTTGAAGAAAACGAAGAAAATGAGACGCATTTTTTTCACATATAAAATATCTGTCAAGCGTAGGTTCACACACGTTTAAAAAAATGAGATTCCTGTCGTTTTTCATCCAGCTTATTAGTTTCCCTCAGTTGAGCATGGAAATTGTAGCAAAGATTCAGTTTGCCTTCGTGTACCCGAGCATCAGTGGCTGCTTGCATGGAGCAAATGACCCAGTGCAAGCGAGTGATTTGGTTAAGGCTGTCAAGAGGTTGCTATTACTTTCATCAGTGGCTGCTTGCATGGAGCAAATGACCCAGTGCAAGCAAATGATTTGGTTAAGGCTGTCAAGAGGTTGCTGTTACTTTCATCAGTGGCTGCTTGCATGGAGCAAATGACCCAATGCAAGCGAGTGATTTGGTTAAGGCTAAGAAGTTGCTATTACTTTCATCAGTGGCTGCTTGCATGGAGCAAATGACCCAGTGCAAGCGAGTGATTTGGCTAAGGTTGTCAAGAGGTTGCTATTACTTTCATTTCTTCCTGTCCAGTTAGTACCAGGGCCCAGACAGTGCCACAACAACACGTCCCTCTCCTCCTTCTGCCGCCTCAACCTTTCCCGACCTGAATCAGGTACCCATTCCTTTCCTTCGTTGTTTCCTTACGTGACTATTGTACCACTGTTTGGTGTACCGGTGAAAAGAAAGCCTTACGTGACTATTGTGTATCTATGAAAAGAAAAGCCTTACGTGACTATTGTGTATCTATGAAAAGAAAAGCCTTACGTGACTATTGTATCACTGTTTGGTGTATTTGTGAAAAGAAAAGCCTAATTTAAAAAGACGAGAAAGTGGAGAGCACTCCCTTCCCCCCATCTCTTTTTTTAATGCACACATAGTCTTGGCGTTATAGTCATCGAGCATCGCGGCTTTAAATGTGTACTAAAACAATTCTTGTCCGCGTTACAAACTCACAGACAGAATTAAACCGTTTGAGAACGAATCAAAAGGATGGTGCTTGACCACATCATTCCCATTAAATTCTTTTTTAGGATTAAAAAAAAAATCCAATGGGATATGAAACAACAACATTGTTTTTAAACACGGGAATGCTTTAAAAATATAGTTTCAGCCATTTTAAATTTTGATTTGCAACTTTTGAATGTTTTAAGAGAGAGAGAGAGAGAGAGAGAGAGAGAGAGAGAGAGAGAGAGAGAGAGAGAGAGAGAGAGAGAGAGAGAGATATGAATGGACGAGGGGGTAGAGAGGCTCTACTATGGGGGGACCTTGCCTTTTCTTCTTTTGCTGACGTGTGTGTGTGTGTGTGTGTGTGTGTGTGCGTGCGTGCGTGCGTGCATGTGTGTGTGTGTGTTCACTTTCAGATGTCAAATAGTAATCGTAGAGGTGGGCAGCTGAAAATGAACGAAGCAGAAAAAAATGCATACCTGCAATCTTGAAATCTGGACTACTTGGACTAGGCGAGTGCTTTGTCACAAACGAGGCAGAAAGTGGTGGTAGTTCTCTCAATCCACAGTACGAGTGTAGAAAAAACATTCCTGCGCTCGATTGCTGTTCTTGTTATGTTGAAAAAGCACGTTAAAATCGTGGCTGACAATTTATTCTGAAGTGTGTTCAAAGCAATCTCTCTCTCTCTCTCTCTCTCTCTCAACAGCTTTTTAAACAGAAAAACCATCGACAACATTCTTGCCTCTTTCCCCCACCGGCCCTCTCCCCATCCCTTTCCTTGTACCACCTTCTCCCGTCTAAACTCCCTTCCCTTCAAATACAGCAATTTTTTTTTTCTGTTAATGTACTGGCTGCAAAAATAAAACTTTTTTTGAAAGCTTACTGTCCGTGAGCAGCGGCGGCTGTTTTGTCTCTCAGAGGTTGAAAGGGAGGTGTGCCCTGTTTAGAATTTAGAGGCTGCTCAGTTTTCTGATTATCTTTTTTTTAGTGGGTATATATTTTTCATTGTCGTTGTTATGGGTGTAGAGCGTGGCGAGGGGGTGGAGATGAAGGGAGAGCCCTTGTAAGTACACTGTGGGTATGGAATAACTGTCTGTGAGCACCAGCCGCCGTGGCGAAGTGGTTAGCGTCGCGGACTCCCGGCTGGGAGGTCGTGGGTTCGAATCCCATCAGAGTCATGTGGGTTTTTCTGCCCTGACCGGCTCCTACCCAGAGTTGAGTTTGCTGTGTTGGTGCCCCGTTTTCTGGTTGTCTATTTTTTTGGTAAACAGTATATTTATGGTCATTGTCATTGTTACGGATGTAGAACGTGTGGAGGGTGGAAGAGGAAGGGAGATGTGTTGTTGTGTGGTTTCACTCTCTGCGTGTGGTGGCTGTTTCTGTCTTTGATAGGATGGGACAGAAGGTTGCGCTAATCAGGTGGTGCCCTATTTTCTGATCATCTCTTTCGCCACGGTGTCTCTATGGTGTTAGCCATTGTGGTGGATGTAGAGCGTGTAGAGGGAGGTGAAGGAGGGGAGGGCTATCATCGGCACATTGTTTGTGTGGAATTCCGTCTATGAGCAATCATTGTTTCAGGCGGAGGGCGGGATTGTGGAGGACTTGTTGGTACACTGTGTGAATGGAGTTCTACTCTCTAGGGCAGTGGAAGTCTCTGTCTGTCAGAGGATGAGAGAGAGGACGTGGCATGGGAGTGAGAGCTATTGGTTCACTGCGCGTATGGAGTTCTGCTGTGTGTGAGCAGCGGCTGCTTTTGTCTTTTCTGGACGAGGGGATAAATGTGGGGGGGGGGGGTGGGGAGGAATCTGTACATTTTGTTTGTAGAGCTTACTAAAAATAGAAAAAGAAACGCTCGGGTCTTCTTTATCATGGCTGTGGTTGTGGTGGTGGTTGTGACGGTGGTGGTGGTGTGGTGCTGCTGCTGCTCATGAATAGTTATTATTGCATACTGACTGATATGAACGTATCCTCTCTAAAGTCGTGCGTGAAAAGTTCTCATGTATTTCTTCTATCATTTTTACTCTTATTCTTTGATTTCACAAATGTTCCTGGTTTATATGCATTGCCTTACTGATTTATCTCTTTATTTATTCAGTCATTGTTGCATCTATTTCTAAACCCTCGTCACTGCGATTTTTTAATTTTGCATGTGCTAACGTCGGCTCTTGTCAAAAGAACATAACCCTCAGCACATTTCCTGTTTATTGGAACAAACATGGTCACCCGGCCGGGCTTGTACTTTGGTATTTGTTGTTTTCGTTGGCTTCTCTGTTGTTGTTGTTGTTGTGTTGTTGTTGTTGTTGTTGTTGTTGCGTCTCTGTGCGTCCTTGAAAAGAACCGAAAGAGATCAAAGCGCTCTGCTTCAGTGTTCTGTGTCCGTTTTGCTGTCTGATAAGTTAACTTCGTTCTCCTGGTCACCCATGGCATTTTGCTCATTTAAAGCTGAAAGTAAGAGACATTCGTTGGCGATCTCATGTTGACGTTGACAGTCGTTTTTAGTTCGTATGGATTAAGCTCCCTGTACTTTTTGTAGTACGTATCATTCTGGGAAATCGTTTGCACTCTTTGGAATAATAATTGTACAGGCATGACCTCTGTCCTATGGCAGCAAATAGAACCATCTTCAACACACAAATCAGATGACGTAACTCTGGCAGATGAAGGATCCTAAGACAGTGGTTCAAAAACCGATTTCTAAGGTACACCACAATCTACAATTCCTTCTGAGGAATAAGTGTTTTCAGGTCAACACGCGGCATTCTGTTCTGAAAGTTTAATGGAAGACCGAAGCCTACTGTAGAATTTTCAACACGCACACTTGTTAAAGAATCTGCTGTGGTTTACGAAATCAAAGGCTCTCTTTAGAACAAAGAGGAAAATAAAGCTCCAGCGATCATACTTTGACGAATTGCAAATAACCGAGAGTCACAGAGCAGGGTGATGCAGGACTGTTAGTAAATGCCAGAATGAACCAGCGGGAACAGCCTATGTTGCGCATTTTTCAGACAGTCGAAACCACTTCTCAACAGGTTTGGTTGAAATTGATAGAACTATCAGTGTACACTCAGGAACTCTGCATGATTTCTTGCTCACGAAATTTGTCTTGTGTTGGCCGATTTTTGAGCAGTCTTGGACATTATGCACAATTAATGAATTGTAGGCTACTTGGGTTTAAGGAAATACACGATAAAAGGCATAGTGAATTTAAATATATATTGGTTTATATCTTATAAGTCCATAGGTTTCTTCGTTTTCGCTAACCAAACCAACTTTCCAAACAGCAATGATAGGAAGATATATGAATGTCCAACGTTTCATTGTGTGGGAAAACAATGGGAGCGTGGCGAGAGTCTAGACAGATGAGAGGATGAACACTGGCGTCGTTCTGTGTGGAGTCAGTGTATTGTTGGTAAATGGCCATTTGAAAATTCTGGCAGACCATTAACTTGCACAGAGGTGACTTAATGTTTTTAATCAGCTTGACTAAAAATCATCGACAATAGGCCCAGTGAGGAGACCGACAGACTATGCAGAGAGAAATCTTTACACACAAACACGCGCACCTGCAAAGCGCATGCACACACACATGCATGCGACAACAAAAAAGAAACACGCGCACCTGCAAGCGCACGCATACACACGTGCATGCGACAACACACACACACGCGCGCGCACGCACACATACACAACACCAGGGATCAGTTTCTTTACCATTTTCTTATTTACCCTTTAAACCCGTTTTTGATTTCTATTCAAACTGCTTCTGTCAACACAAAATCAGGATAGACAAACTTGCATCAGCAAAAGTAAATAATCTATTAAAAAAAAAAGAAGAAAGCAAATTTTGGACTGTAACGTTCTCGTTTTAAAATTGTATACAGTAAAAGATCAATTGATGCGTTGGCATTCGTCTAAAAAACACAGCGAGCTAAAACCACAGTGTGATTTGATTTCTCTTCACCCACAGCTTGGCGCTGGACAGTACTTCCAGGTGAACTCCATCCCATTGCTGCCCACAATCCAGCCGCAAGCTGACCATCACCATTGCAGTGAAACGCAGCTCTCTCGAGTTATCAGTTGAAACAGAGTGATGGCCTTTCTGAAGTCACTCACACTGACGTCATGACTTTAAAACGGAACAGGTGCCCTTTGTCAACATGTTTAAAACACATTTGAAAACAAACTCCCATCACTTCATAGAATTTGCAACTCACTGCTATTGCAGAAAAATTCTGATGAATGTTATGAGAGAGGTTTAAAGGTCTGAAGACCGAACAGCATTTTTTTTTTATGATAAAGTGAATTTGGACCAACAAAAACCACACACACAACTCCATTTTCAATGACTGGACTTGTCTGAAGTAACATCAGCATCTGCCTGAAGTCACATCAGCATCTGTCTGAAGTAACATCAGCATCTGCCTTATGAACTAACGATAGTGCGGGCATAGCATTGATACGTCTATAACTAAATGTGCAATTCAAGCAACTGACTATTGTATTACAACCACAATTCTACGACCTACTATCATAAGACCTACAGCTACTCTGCCCTGCCCAGTCTGTGACACCTACAAGTACTGCTGCCAGTACCCACCACCACCACCAGAAAATCGGTCAAGTCCAAATGTCTCCCCTGAACGTAAAGGGAAGTTTTGCAAAAGTAATGGGAAAGCAGCTTAAGACATGCACGCACTCAAAAAAAAAAAAAAAAGAAAGAAAGAAAAACCGAAAATGAAAACAAAAACAAACATAGGGCGACACACACAGCTGTGTTTGATGGTCACTTGAAGGCGAAATCAAATTCCTCTCTCAGCACGAGAAAGAAGAGTTATCATTTCATACACAAGCATTTCCTGTTGCTTTCTCTCAGAAAACGGTGCAGAACATCAGCCTGGGGAAACTCGTTTTCAAAATGAAGATAGTTGTTTGGGCATAGAAAACTCACACCACAGCTTTCACTCTGAAGTCGATTGAAGACCCAAGAGAATGCACTGAGGACGTAGTTGAAAACATCCAACATAGCACCGACGTCCAGCTCATGTTCAGTTTGTGTCTTCGGTGTGGCTACGTAACATTCTGACGACGTGTGCCTAAACCCCTTTTGCTCAGCCTTTTCTATGCAGTCTCTGGAATTCTCTACCCGGGGTTTTGCGCCGCCGTACCGCAGAAGAAGCCGGACCACGTGAGTGTCCCCGATCTTGGTGGCGAAATACAAAGGCGTCTTCCCGTCTTCGACCATTCGGTTGACCTGGGCTCCTCTCTGGAGAAGCGACTGAATCACGATCTGACAACCCTGATCAAAGAAGCAGGCCTCTTCGTACGAACTGTCCGGGCGGGACGTGTTGGGGAGGGAGGCAAGCTGTGATGGCTCCAGTATCGGAAACCTGTACAGTATCCTCATGTAGCAGGCGCGGTGGAGGGCGGTGTAACCCGACGCATCCTCGGCGTTGACGTCCAGGTCCTCCATTGGAGGAGCAGGTGAACGATGCTCCAGTGTTTCTCGGTCAGAGCCGCGTGAAGAGGATTGAGGCCTTTAGGGTGTTTGCGATTCACGTCAGCTTTCAGGTCGAGGAGCTTCCTCACAATGTCGACCTGACCTTTGAGGCACGCTTTGAGCAGCGGGGTTTCAAAATGGCAATTCTGAATATCCACGTCAAAGCCGGGGTGCCGAACGAGCCGATTCAACACGGCGATGTTCCCGCACATACAGGCCACGTGGACAGGGAGGTCTCCATCCTTGTTGGGTCTGGACACGTCCCCGCGCCCCACCTGAGGATCACGTCCACCATGGTCTCCAGGCCCCACTCGCAGGCCGTGTGCAGAGGCAGGTCCCCGTCCAAGTACTCATTGTTCAGCAGGATGGTGTTGTCGAACCCCGTGTTCTTTCGTTCGTCCAGGATTCGTTCGGCCAGGACGGTGTTGTTAGCTCTGAGGGCCTGGTGGAAAGGCTTCAAGCGTGACGGGTTTGTTTCACACACTTTGCAGAAATATCCATTTTTCCCACCAAATATCTGATTCCAAATTTCTGAACAGATCCCTCCTCAGTCTCTCTTCAGATTTTTCTGCCGCAGATGCCATTTTGTCCTTAACGAAAGTGGCCATAAGACACACGATCCAGAATTCTATGTATTCCATGTTATTCCAGAAATATACTCGGCTGCGTAGCGCGCGCGCAAGTACACACATGTTCCACACACAAACACACACATGACCGCGCCTCGTGGTCTCTCTCTGAAAACACGCCGCACGCGCTGCCTTACTTTCAGTGACGGACACACATGTCTCTTTCACATCACACACACACCTTCCACAACATCACACACAGTTACAGACCCATAGCACTGACGCACCGTTGGGTCGGCAACAGATACAGACACACCATAGCACACATGACCGTTGGGTCAGTAACAGTTACAGACCCATAGCCACATGACCGTTGGGTCGGTAACAGTTACAGACCTATAGCCTGATGACCGTTGACATCGGCAACAGTTACAGACCCATAGCCTGATGACCGTTGGATCGGTAACAGTTACAGACCCATAGCCTGATGACCGTTGGATCGGCAACAGTTACAGACCCATACACACTGATGACCGTTTCTCGCGGCACACTTTACAGACCTATACCTGCATGATTCTATGTGTCGGTTACAACAGCACCAAAGGCAATATTGTGTTTCACACACTTTGCAGACATACCCATAGCCTGATGACCGTTGGGTCGGTAACATTACAGATGTTATGAGACTGTGATCCATGACCGTTGGGTCGGGACCAACAGACCCATCTCAGTGGCCCTATATTCTTCCATGATGACCGTATTCCATGCCCGGTAACAGTTTACAGACAGGCTGCCGTACCTGATGACCGTTGCCATGTAACACTTACAGACTAACATACCCTGATCCTCGTGTTGGGTCGGTAACAGTTACAGACCCATAGCCTGATGACAGTGTGGGTCGGTAACAGTTACACACCCTACATCCCTTCCTGAACCGTTGGGTCGGTAACAGTTACAGACCCATAGCCTGATGACCGTTGGGTCAGCAACAGTTACAGACCCATAGCCTGATGACCGTTGGGTCGGCAACAGTTACAGACCCATAGCCTGATGACCGTTGGGTCGGTGGTCTGTTGGAGGTTCTCCATGTGTGGGACAGCGCATAACGGAAGGTGGAGGCCATCCCTGTCCTTCCGCTGCTTTGACAGTCCCTGTCCTGAATCAAACACTCATTTACACCAGCCGCCATGCCGAAGTGGTCAGCGTCGCAGACCCCTGTCCACTGGGAGGGTCATGGGTTCGATTCCCATCAGAACCGTGTGGGATTTTTCCTGTCCTGTCCGGATTCTACCCAGAGCTGAGTTTGGTACGAGATCATTGGGAAGACTGGGACCACATTGATCAGCAGTTTTAAAAAAATGTCTCAAATTCTGTGGCCCTTCATGTCCCGCTCTCATGAGGACCTCAGTTTTGATGTCTTCTCCATGTCTGTGGCCTTAGTTTGGTTCCATGGGGGTCACCGGTATTGGCAAGTCCATGGGGCTGTCGTTGGACGGACGTGGTGGCGCCCTCCGGACGGGAGAGCTCACTCACGCTGACTCCACGACAAAGCAATTATTGTCGTCATTAGGCTCGTTTAGTAGGTGGTGTCCTGTGTATGTTGGATCAGAATAGACACCACTGAACACCACCGAAGTGACTCGGCATCAGTGCAGTGCCTCCTCCGGTGAGTTGCCTTTTAACAACTGCTCCCTGTGAATTGCCGGTGCCGGGGCTGCGGCGAGATGGGGTTGGGCTGTGACTGTGGCTGTGGACGGGGGACTCAAAATGAGCAGCGTGTATGCAGTGCCACTGATGTGGCACAGAAGGTGGGACAGCCAAAAAGAGATAAAAAAAATAATAGAACTCCGTTACCGGTGGGCTGACGGGAAGTTTTCAAGCTGTGAAAATCCAACCCAATGGAGGGATCGAACTCACAACCCTCAGCTTCTCAGGCAAACCTCTAAACGCTTTGACTATGGGCGCCTCTGAACAACCAGTCGACTCGTTTGTCTTGGTGGAGGTGGGGGAAAGGAACAGGGGTGGGGATTAGTCTGTGCAAGGGTTTTGGAGAACGTTGCCGCATGGTGTCCTACAGTGGAAGGAGGTGGTTTGAAGCTTCGCCTTCCATTGTATCATCGAGTTACCCTCTTTTCTGTGGCACAAGACAGATGAAGGAACACCGAGCTAATCGTCTGGTAATGGATTATTTTAGTTGAATGCTTGTACACCCTGCAGCAAGCTTTCCACGCATGTCACACAAGAAGTCGATCTCTCTTGCTCTCTCTCTCTCTCTCTCTCTCTCTCTCTCTCTCTCTCTGTGCGCGCGCGCACGCACGCACGCGCGCGCGCGTGTGTGTAGAAGCCTTAATATATGACTGGGAAAAAAGGTTGGGGAGAGTGTGCAAAAGGAAATCTTTCCATGACTAGAAGGAAACGCTTACACTGCTGTATAATTCGCCCTGCCACTCACTACTCTTCAAGTAATTGTTAAACATGGACCACGATGACTCCATTTACTTCAACCACACAGTCATGGAAAGTGTCTGAAAACATGAGAGAAATGCTGACACGGTCATGGAAAGTGTCTGAAAACATGTCTGAAAACATGACGGAAATGCTGACACAGTCATGGAAAGTGTCTGGAAACATGACAGAAATGCCGACTCAAAGTCGCATGACCCAGCAGTGTAGTGGCAGTGAGCCCTAAGAGGTCAGCCATGTCTGAGACACAGCGTTACTGAAGGAAGAACCCACTGTTGGGGGCTCTAACTGATACAGCACTCATTAGAGGTAGGCACCAGATCGATGCTGAAATGGTTTCAAAACGCATTGTATATCAAAAGTTAGCTGCGCCTAGTTTTATGTATGACATGTCATTTTGTTTGAATAAAACGAAGAAAATGAGATACATTTTACATTGAAAATATCTGTTGACGCTACGTTTGTACACGTTCAAAAATAAGATATATCTGTCATTTTTTCATGCGGCTTGTTAGTTTACCTCAGCTGAACATGGAAGTCATCGCAAAGATGCGGTGCATTCGTGTTCCTGAGCATTGTTGGCTGCGTGCATGGAGCAAACGACCTGATACAAACAAGTCATTTGTTTACAGTGTCAGTGAGTTGCTTTTATTTTCATTCTTCTTGTCCAGTCAGTACCGGGGTCCAGACCGTGCCACAACAGAACGTCCTCTCCTTCTGCTGCCTTAACCTTTCCCGACCTGAATCACACACCCCTTCCTTTCTTTCATCCTTCCCGTAAACGACGTATGCGTTACTATTTGGTGTGTGTCTGTGCAAAAAAAAAAAATCTACAGAGAAGATTTAAGTTGCAGAGCACCCCCTTGCATCCACCCACACCCACACCCACACACCCCCACCCACACCCCACCCACACCCACCCACCCACACCCACACCCACACACACATTCGGCGTTATCGTTATCGAGCACCAGGCCTTTTAAATGTGAACTCTAACGGTTCCTGTCTTAGCGTTACAAACTCACAGACAGAATTGACCCGTTTGGGCGGGAATCAAAGGGATGGTGCTTGACCACCGGCTAGGAAGCTTTTCTCCTCTTTCCACACTGTATTGTTCTTGGGGAAATTTCTATTTAAAAAATCCAATGGGACATAATGACATTGTTTTAAACATGGTCATACTTTTTAATCAATATTTTAGACAATTTAAATCTAGATTTACCACCTTTGATTGGTTAAGAGAGAGAGAGAGAGAGAGAGAGAGAGAGAGAGAGAGAGAGAGAGAGAGAGAGAGAGAGAGAGAGAGAGAGTCAGTCAGAGAGACAGTCACAGTGAAGACAGACACGGAGCAGTGAGATGAGAGAGAGAATGAGAGAGAGAGCAAAGAGAGAGAGACAGAGAGAGATGAGAGAGAGAGAGAGAGAGAGAGAGAGAGAGAGAGAGAGAGAGAGAGAGAGAGAGAGAGAGAGAGAGAGAGAGAGAGAGAGAGAGAGGGACTAGGGGCTAGAGAGTATTAGATATAGCAGACCTCACCTTTTTTTTCTTTTGCAAACATTTCTATGCATGTTTTTGTTGTTGTTTTTGTTGTTGTTGTAAATTTCAGATTCAAAATAGCAATCATAAAGATGAGTAGCTAAACAATGAACAAGCAAGTCCCCCCCAAAAAAAAAAAAAAAAAAAAAAAAAAGAAAAAACTTGCATACCTGCAAATTCGAAGATCAGGTCTACTTGGACTAGGCGAGTGTCACAAATGAGACAGAAGTGGTCGTTGTTCTCTGAACCCACAATATGAACTCTCAAAAAAAAAAAAGGTCCTGCTCTCGATGACAGTTCTTATTATGTTGAAAACACACGTTAAAACCGTGCTGACAAGTTCATCTTGAACGCGTTCAGACCCCCCCCCCCCTCTCTCTCTCTCTCTCTCTCTGTGGTGCCGATTGACTACTTTCTTGCCCATTCCCGTCACCCGACCCTCTCCCCATCCCTTTCCTTGTACCTCCTTCTCCCGTCTGGCTTCCCTCCCCTTCCAAATCCTGCGTCTTTATGTTACTGCACTAGCTGCAAAAATAAAACTCTAATTAAACCTGCTGTCCGTGAACGAACAAAGGCTGTTTCTTTCTTTCAGAGTCTGGAAGGCAAGTGTGCCCTAATTAGAGACTGCTCAATGTTCTGATTATCCCTTTTCAGAGGACGTATTTTAATATCGTCATTGCCATTGTTATGGATGTAGAGTGTAAAGAGGGGAGGGGGATGAAGGAGAGCTATTGTAAGTACAATGTGGGTATGGAATTACTGTCTGTCAGCAGTGGCCAGATATGTTTTTCAGGGGATGGGAGGGAGGAGGTGTGTTTTGGGTACAATTCGGGAAGAGAGTTCTGCCATCTCTGTGCGACGACGGCCGCTTTTGTTTTTTGTTTTGGTTTGTTTTGCTTTTTTAGAAAAGGAAGGGAAAGCAAGGGAGGAATATCATTGGCACAATGTGTTATGGAGTTCTACAATCTTTGTGCAACGGCCGTTCTGTCTTTCAGAGGGGGAAGGGGGAGTGGATAAAGGGGTATCGTTGGTACCCCGTGTGTATGGAGTGCCGCTTGTGAACAGTGGTTGTTTCCATTTCTCAGACGAGAGGGAGGTGGTACACTGTACGAAGGTGTCCTGTTTGAGTACAGTGGTAACTGATGTTTTTGATAGGACGAGAGGGAGGGATGTCCTCTTTAAAGGACGCCGCACTTTCTGATGATCGTATTTGTTCCAGCGTTGTCAGAGTTGTGGAAGCAGAGAATGCAGAGGGTGGGGAGAGGGGGACGGATAGTGTTGATACACAATGCAGAGGGTGGGGAGAGGGGGACGGATAGTGTTGATACACAATGCAGAGGGTGGGGAGAGGGGACGGATAGTGTTGATACACAATGCAGAGGGTGGGGAGAAGGGGACGGATAGTGTTGATACACAATGCAGAGGGTGGGGAGAAGGGGGCGGATAGTGTTGATACACAATGCAGAGGGTGGGGAGAAGGGGACGGATAGTGTTGATACACAATGCAGAGGGTGGGGAGAAGGGGGCGGATAGTGTTGATACACAATGCAGAGGGTGGGGAGAAGGGGGCGGATAGTGTTGATACACAATGCAGAGGGTGGGGAGAAGGGGGTGGATAGTGTGTTGATACACAATGCAGAGGGTGGGAGAAGGGGACGGATAGTGTTGATACACAATGCAGAGGGTGGGGAGAAGGGGACGGATAGTGTTTGATACACTTTTTGATTTCATTTCTAATGTCTGTCAGCAGTTGGCTGTTTCTGTCTTTTATAGAATGAAAAGGAAGGGTGCCCTATGGAAATGACGCTCCAAATTCTGATTATTCATTTTGCTTTCGTATTTTTCAATGTTTCTTTCCATCGATATAGACGTAGAGTGTGTAGAGGGGAGAGGGGGGAGGGGGAAGAGAAGGGCTGGCATTAGCTGGTGCATTTTCTGTCTGGAGTTCAACTGTCTATGTGAAGTGACTGTTTCTGACTTTCAGAGGGTAAGGTGTGGCACGGAGGCCAAGAGTTTGTTGATATACAGTGTGTATAGAGGTCCACTGTCTATGTGAAGTGGCTGTTTCTGACTTTCTGAAAATGTGAGAGAAGGGCATCGTTGGAACACTTGGTGTATGGAGTTGTGCTGTCTGCTATAATTGTCTGTTTAGTGTATGGAGTAATGCAGTCTGCTAGTATTGCCTGTCTAGTGTATGGAATTGTGCTGTCTGCTATAATTGCCTGTTTAGTGTATGGAGTTGTGCTGTCTGCTAGCATTGCCTGTCTAGTGTATGGAGTTGTGCTGTCTGCTAGCATTGCCTGTATAGTGTATGAAGTTGTGCTGTCTGCTAGCATTGTCTGTTTAGTGTATGGAGTTGTGCTGTCTGCTAGCATCATATGTATAGTGTATGGAGTTGTGCTGTCTGCTAGCATTGTCTGTTTAGAGTATGGAGTTGTGCTGTCTGCTATAATTGTCTGTTTAGGGTATGGAGTTTGTGCTGTCTGCTATAATTGTCTGTTTAGAGTATGGAGTTGTGCTGTCTGCTATAATTGTCTGTTTAGTGTATGGAGTTGTGCTGTCTGCTATAATTGCCTGTCTAGTGTATGGAGTTGTGCAGTCTGCTAGCATTGCCTGTTTAGTGTATGGAGTTGTGCAGTCTGCTATAATTGCCTGTCTAGTGTATGGAGTTGTGCAGTCTGCTGGCATTGCCTGTTTAGTGTATGGAGTTGTGCTGTCTGCTATAATTGCCTGTTTAGTGTATGGAGTGTGCTGTCTGCTATAATTGCCTGTATAGAATATGGAGCTGTGATGTCCGCTAGCATTGTCTGTATAGTGTATGGATCTGTGATGTCCGCTAGCATTGTCTGTATAGTGTAGATAGTGTAGGGATATGTGATGTCTGCTAGCATTAATAGTAATAATAATAATAATTAATAACAATTATGGTATTTGTAATGCGCAAAATCTTGATAAAATCAACTCTAAGCGCACGGGGGGAAAATCTGCACACACACACACACACTCACGTAGACACACCCACTCACACCTGCACATGCGTTGTGGCTCTAAACAAAGGAATAGAAAGGAAAATCATGTACAAAATAATGTTTAAACCAGAAATATTCATGCACACACACACCCCACACGCTGTGGGCCGTATGGCTCTAAACACACTAATTCAAAAAAAGAAGAAACATTATGTACAGATGTTGCTGAATGTATCCCCCCCCCCCCCCCACACACACACACACGTGGAGTGGAGAGGACTGTTATGAAGAAGAAAAGAGATGAGTTTTAAGAGCAGTCTTAAAGGAAAAGAAAGTAGGTTGTTGACGGACAGAGAGTGGAAGTTTGTTCCAGGAGAGTGGGCCAGAAACAGAGAAGGCACGTGGGCCAAAGGTACTGAGTTTGGTACGTGGAATCCGGAAAGAGAGAGGATCAGAGGAAGACCGGAGGGTGCGTGAGGGTGTGTAGATATTGAGTAAACTGGTTAGATAGTCAGGGGCTGCATTGTTGAGGACTTGTAACAGATAGTGTCGAGTTTATAATGTATGCGTTTCGATACAGGAAGCCAGTGAAATTGTGACAGAAGAGGGGAGATGTGGTCAGTCTTTTTTTTCTTGAGTACAAGGTGCGGCATTGTTTTGAATGTGTTGTAGGGTGTGAATAGAGGATTCATTGACACCAGAAAGGAGTGAGTTTGCAGTAGTCGATACGAGACATAATGAAACAGAGGACAAGTTTGACAGCTGCTTCGGTAGAAAGACGTTTTCTGATCTGGCTGATGCGACGAAGGTGGTGGCAGCGAGATTTGGCGGTTTGGGTCACAAAGTTTTACATGGAAAGGGTAGAATCAAGGTGGACACCCAGATTCTTGGCTGAGTCGAAATTGGAATGGATGTGTTGCATAGATGAAGAAGAGAAAGAGAGGGGTGCAGATGAGAGGGCTTTTGACGTGTGCTGATCAGAATTGTTTCTGCCTTGTCGTCATTGAGCTGAAGTTTGTTATTTGTCATTCTGTTCTCAACGTCAGAGTAACAGTCCGATGTGCGAGTCAAGAGGGTCTGTACATTGTCGGGCGAGTCACTGTCACAAAGTTGGGTGTCATCAACGTAGAAGTGGTGTTTTACGGGAGTGGGATTTGATGATGGTAGACAGGGGAGAGGTGTAAAGAGTGAAGAGAACAGGGCCAAGGGCAGATCCTTGTGGAACACCACAGGTCAAGTTTCCAGGCCTGTATAGTGTATGGAGTTGTGCTGTCTGCTAGCATTGCCTGTTTAGTGTATGGTTTGTGCTGTCTGCTAGTATTGTTTAGTGTATGGAGAGTTGTGCTGTCTGCTAGCATCATATGTATAGTGTATGGAGTTGTGCTGTCTGCTTGCATCATATCTTAGTGTATGGAGTTGTGCTGTCTGCTAGCATCATATGTATAGTGTATGGAGTTGTGCTGTCTGCTGGCATTCATATGTTTAGTGTATGGAGTTGTGTTGTCTGCTAGCATTGTCTGGTTAGTGTATGGAGTTGTGCTGTCTGCTAGCATTTCTCTGTTTAGTGTATGGAAATGGTGCTGTCTGCTAATATTGTCTGTTTAGTGTATGGATTTGTGCTGTCTGCTAGCATTGTCTGTTTAGTGTATGGAGTTGTGTTGTCTGCTAATATTATGTGTTTAGTGTATGGATTTGTGCTGTCTGCTAGCATTGTCTGTTTCGTGTATGGAGTTGTGCTGTCTGCTAGCATTATCTGTTTTAGTCTTTTTTTTTTTTATAGAAAGGAAGAGGGGTATGCCCTATTTAAGGGGTGCTCCATTTTCTGGTAATTGTATTTGCTTCAGTATGTTTTCTGAAGATCTTCCTCATTGATATGGATGTAGAATGAGCGGGGGTATTTTTGGCATACTTTTTGGGATGCAGTTCGACCATCTGTGGGCAGCAGTATCTGTTTTCTATCTTCCAGGGGGGAGCAAAAGGGGTGCCCCTTCTTAGAGGCGGGAAGCGTGCGGGAGGGATGTTGTTGGTTCCTCTCTTTGTGAGGAGATCAACAGTCTGTAAGCAGTGATGAGTGTTTGTGCCTTTCAGAGGATGGGAGGGAGGCGCGCTCTGTTTAGGGGCTGTCGTATTTTCTGAATATATATGTTTTTAATTAGTATGTTTTCTATGGTGTTTGTCATTGTTATGGATGTAGATTGTGGACAGGGGGTGGGGGGGGGGGTGCAGGGAAGCAGAGGATTACCGTTGGTACACTCTGTGTGTGTGTGTGTGTGTGTGTGTGCGTGTGCGTGTGTGTGTGTGTGTGTGTGTGTGTGTGTGTGTGTGTGTGTGTGTGTGTGTGTGTGTGTGTGTGTGTGTGTGTGGTGTTGAACTATCTACGAGCATTGGCTATTTCTGTCTTTCAGGGGATGCACAAGGGTCATTTTTGGTACAATGTATGTACGTATTTCTACAATCTCTGTGCAATGACTGGTAGTTTCTGTGTTTCAGAGGATATGAGGGAGGGGTAACCTATTTAAACGATGTCCCATTTTCTGGTTATTGTGTTGTTTACGGTATGTTCATAGACCTTGTCACTGATATGGATGTGGAGTGTGTAGAGAGGGTGGGAAGAGGATGGGAGGCGTGTTCCTGGTAAACTTTTTGTATGGACTTCTACTGTCTGTGTATAGTGACTGTTTCCGTCTTTCAGAGAATGGAAGGGAGGGGTGCCCTCTTCAGATGGGGGGAGGGGGGAGGGGGACTATTCAGGTGGGCCCCATTTTCTGATGATCCTTTTCGTTACTGTATTTTTATGGCATTAGCCATAGTCATGGATGTAGAGCGTGTACAGGTAGGTACGGGAGGGCAGGAGTATGTTTGTACAGTTTGTCTGTAATCAGTGAATGTTTCTGTCTTTCAGAAAGAGGGTGGGGGTGGGGATGAGGACTTGTTGGCACACTGTGTGTATTGAGTTCTACCTTCTGTCAGCAGTGGCTGCTTTTCTCTTTTATAGAGGAGGGGGATGGGGGATGGGGGATGGGGGTGGGAGGAATTTGTATATTTTTTTAGTAGAGCTTACCTAAAAGTAAAAAAAAAACGCTCAGATTTTCTTTATTATGACTGTTGTTGTGGTGGTGGTGGTGGTGATGGTGGTGGTGGTGGTGGTACTGCTGCTGATGCTGCTGCAGCTGTTGCTGCTTCTTGATGATGGCAGCAATGACAAAAAGTCATTACTGCATACTGAATTGAATGAATGTATAATCTTTTAAGTCGTGCATGAAAAGTTCACATGTATTTCTCCTATTATTTTTACATTATTATTCTTTGATTTCAAAATGTATTCCTGTTTTTTTTATGCATTGCCTTATTAATTTATCTCTGTATTATTCAGTAATTGTTCCATCGGTTTCTAAACCCTTCTCACTGCAAACTTTTTAATGCTGCGTGTACTAACGTCGGCTCAACTCAAGAGAACATAACCCTCAGCACATTTCCTGTTTACTGGAAGAAACATGACCACCCTGCCGAGCTTGTACCTTGGTATTTTGTTGTTGTTGTTGTTTTGCGTTGCGTCTGTGCGTCCTTAAATAAGAAAACCAAAGAGATCAAAAGCGCTCTGCTTCAGTGTTCTGTGTCTGTTTTGCTGTCTGATAAGTTAACTTCGTTCTCCTGGTCAACCATGTCATTTTGCTCACTTAAAGCTTAAAGTACCAGAGACTTGGTTGGCGATTATGTTGCACGTTTTTTTCTGACAGTCGAAACCACTTCTCAACATGTTTAATTGAAATTGATAGAACTGTCTGTCTACATTCGGAAATCTACATGATTTCTTGCTTACAGAATTTGTCTGGCGTTGGCCGATTTTTTGAGCAGTCTTGGACATTATGCACAATTAATGAATTGTAGACTACTTGGGTTTAAGGAAATACACTATAAAAGGCGCAGTGAATTGGAATATAAATTGGTTTATATCTTATAAGGCCATAGCTTTCTTCATTTCCATGACACAAACTTCAGAAATCAACTTTCCAAACAGCAGTGATAGGAAGATATGTGAATGTCTAGCCTTTCATTGTGTGTCAAAACAGTGGGGGCGTGGCGGAAGTGAAGACCGGGGAGAGGATGGATACTGGCGTCGTTCTGTGTGAGTTCGCTGTATTGTTGGTAAATGGCCATTTGAAATGCCGGCAGACCTTTAATCTGCAAAGGTGACTTAATGCTTTTAATCAGCTTGACTAAAAATCATCGACAGGCCCAGTGAGGAGACCGACAGACTACGCAGAGAGAAATCTTTACACACACACAAACACGCATCCGCACGCACGCATAAAGCACACACACACACACACACACACACACACACACATACGCGCGCGCGCGCGCGCGCGCGCACACTCACACACCCGCAGAAATACACACACACGCGCGCGCACACACACGCGCGTACACGCACTCATACAACATCAGGGATCAGTTTCTTTACCATTTTTTTTTCATCCCCTTCAACACGTTTTTGATTTCCATTCAAACTGCTTCTGTCAACACACAATCAGGATAGACAAAAGCAGTCTTAAAACAAAACTTGCATCAGTAAAAGTAAAATCATCTACTAAAAAAAAAAGGAAAGAAAATTTTGGACTGTAGCGTTCCCGTTTTAAACCTGTACACAGTAAAAGATCAATCGATGCGTTAGCATTCGTCTATAAACACAGCCAGCTAAAGCCACAGTGTGTTTTGATTCCTCTTCATCCACAGCTTGGCGCTGGACAGTACTTCCAGGTGAACTCCATCCCATTGCTGCCCACAATCCAGCCGCAAGCTGACCATCACCATTGCAGTGAAACGCAGCTCTCGAGTTAACAGTTGAAACAGAGTGATGGCCTTTCTGAAGTCACTCACACTGACGTCATGACTTTAAAACGGAACAGGTGCCCTTCGTCAACATGTTTAAACACATTTTAAAACAAACTCCCATCACTTCATAGAATTTGCAACTCACTGCTATTGCAGAATAATTCTGACGAATGTTATGAGAGGTTTAAAGGTCTGAAGACACAACAGTATTTTCTTGATGATAAAGTGAATTTGGGCCAACAAAAAAACCCCCACACGACTCCGTTTTCAATGACTGGACTTGTCTGAAGTAACATCAGCATCTGTCTGAAGTAACATCAGCATCTGTCTAAAGTAACATCAGCATGTCTGAAGTAACAGCATCTGTTGAAGTAACATCAACATCTGTCTGAAGTAACATCAGCATGTCTGAAGTAACATCAGCATCTGTCTGAAGTAACATCAGCATGTCTGAAGTAACATCAACATCTGTCTGAAGTAACATCAGCATGTCTGAAGTAACATCAGCATCTGTCTGAAGTCACATCAGTGTCTGCCTCACGAACTAATGATTGTGTCTGAAGTAACATCAGCATCTGTCTTATGAACTAACGATTGTGCGGGCATAGCAATGATACGTCTATAACTAAATGTGCAATTCAAGCAACTGATTATTGTATTACAACCACAATTTCCACGACCTACTATCATAAGACCTACAGCTTCTCTGCCCTTCCCAGTCTGTGACACCTGCAAGTACTGCTGCCAGTACCACCACCGCCACCCACCAGAAAATCGGTCAAGTCCAAATGTCTCCCCTGAACGTAAAGGGAAGTTTTAAAAAAGTAATGGGAAAGCAGCTTAAGACATGCACACACGCAAAAAAAGGAAAACCGAAAACGAAAACAAAAAAACAAACATAGGGCGACACACACAGCTGTGTTTGATGGTCACTTGAAGGCGAAATCAAATTCCTCTCAGCACGAGAAAGAAGACATATCATTTCATATATACTGTTCAAAAAAAGAAACGCAACAAGTGATATTTTGGAATACGATGCAATATTTACATATTCCCACCATGAATGATGTTGACAAATAGCAGAATTGATTCACCCGTTCCTCTGCCATGTCGGTGTACAAGTTCAGCGCATGCCGTGCGATAAACACGTGCTGGTGGGCTAAAATCTAGTGCTGTAAACTTTCGACTGTCGACGGATTTGCAGACGGGAAATTCACGTGCAAAGCACAGAATACAATGCTGACAACACCTCAATAGCAGGGTATAAAAAGGGTTTGGCTCCATTGAAAAAAAATGAAACCAGAAACGAAAGGAAAGAATACCAAATCTGAACAGCCAACAACGAGAAAATGCGATGGACCGGTTGCAGGCCGGCCAGAGTCAAGCAGCTGTTGCCAGACATTTCAATGTGGCCAGAAGCACCATCAGTAGGCTTTGGAACCGGTTTGGAACGACGGGGTCAACAGCAGATCGACCTCGTTCAGGACGGCCAAGGTGCACAACCCGAGCCCAAGATCGCTACATCACGCTTCGCCATGTTCGGGATCGTTTCCTGTCTGCCTCCTCTACAGCCCAGGCCATCCCTGGCCACAGACGTGTAAACGGGCAAACCGTACGCAATCGTCTTCATGCTGTTGGAAGGAGGGCTCGAAGACCTGTCCGAGGACCCGTTTATGACTCAGCGTCATCGCCAGGCACGACTTCAATGGTGCATGCACATCTTCCCTGGGCTGTTCATCGTGAATAGAGACAGGTTTCATTCAGCAACGAATCACATTTCCTGCTGCAACGCCATGACCGGAGGAGGAGGGTCTATCGCAGAACGAATGAACGCTATGCACAGAACTGTGTTGATCAGGCACCTCCCCATGGTGGTGGAGGGGTAATGATATGGGGGGCCATCATTTTCAGTGGCAGAAGCCCCCTAGTACTGGTCCAGGGACGACTTAATGCTCAGCGCTACATTGCAGAAATCCTCCCGCCTCACGTTCTTCCACTCCTGGCTGCTCCTGGTTCCATATTCATGCATGACAATGCTCGGCCATACTCAGCCCGCTTAACACGACATTTCCTGGCTGCCAACAACGTCAATCTCCTTCTTTGGCCCTCTATGTCACCGGATTTAACCCAATAGAGCACATTTAGGATGAGTTGGATCGCCGAGTCCGTGCCCGAGTTAATGCCCCTACAAATGAACGAGAGTTGTTCCAGGCTCTTCAGGAGGAGTGGGACACCATTCCACTGCGCGTCATCCGCAGTCTGCTGCCATCCCTGCCCAGGCGACTTCAAGGTGTAATTGCTGCACAGGGAGGACACACACACTACTGACGTTCGAAAGGTGTGAGCTCTTCTGTAATGACTTTTTGGCACTGTTTTTTTTCAACGCAAAATCAGATAAGCCATTATGTTTCAATCATCTCTACTTTAAAGGTGTTTTGCAGTTACCTGAAAATGTACAATGTTTTGAAAATAGTAAAGGCAGGTGACCAATTGCTGCTGTTGCGTTTCTTTTTTTGAACAGTATACATGCATTTCTTGTTGCTTTCTCTCAGAAAACGGTGCAGAACATCAGCCTGGGGAAGCTCGTTTTCAAAATGAAGATAGTTGTTTGGGCAAAGAAAACTCACACCACAGCTTTCACTCTGAAGTCGACTTGAAGACCAAAGAGAATGCACTGAGGACGTAGTTGAAAACCATCCACACAGCACCGACGTCCAGCTCATGTTCAGTTTGTGTCTTCGGTGTGGCTACGTAACATTCTGACGATGTGCCTAAACCCCTTTTGTTCAGCCTTTTCTATGCAGTCTCTGGAATTCTCGACCCGGGGTTTTGCGCCGTACTGCAGAGAAGAAGCCGGACCACGTGAGTGTCCCCGATCTCGGTGGCGAAATACAGAGGGGTCTTCCCGTCTTCGACCATTCGGCTGACCTGGGCTCCTCTCTGGAGAAGCGACTGAATCACGATCTGGCAATCCTGATCAAAGAAGCAGGCCTCTTCGTACGAACTGTCCGGGCGGGACGTGTTGGGAAGGGAGGCAAGCTGTGATGGCTCAGGTATCGGAAACCTGTACAGTATCCTCATGTAGCAGGCGCGGTGGAGGGCGGTGTAACCTGATGCATCCTCGGCGTTGACGTCCAGGTCCTCCATCTGGAGGAGCAGGTGAACGATGCTCCAGTGTTTCTCGGTCAGAGCCGCGTGAAGAGGATTGAGGCCTTTAGGGTGTTTGCGATTCACGTCAGCTTTCAGGTCGAGGAGCTTCTTCACAATGTCGACCTGACCTTTGAGGCACGCTTTGAGCAGCGGGGTTTCAAAATGGCAATTCAGAATATCCACGTCAAAGCCGGGGTGCCGAACGAGCCGATTCAACACGGCGACGTTCCCGCACATACAGGCCACGTGGACAGGGAGGTTTCCGTCCTTGTTGGGTCTGGACACGTCCCCGCCCCACCTGAGGATCACGTCCACCATGGTCTCCAGGCCCCACTCGCAGGCCGTGTGCAGAGGCAGGTCCCCGTCCAAGTACTCATTGTTCAGCAGGATGCTGTTGTCAAACCCCGTGTTCTTTCGTTCGTCCAGGATTCGTTCGGCCAGGACGGTGTTGTTAGCTCTGAGGGCATAGTGAAAGGCTTCCAGTATGACGGGTTTCGCCATTCCAGGGAGGGCTCCTTCCCCGGAGAAGACCCACCACGTCCTCCCAGGTCCCGTACCGACAGGCTCTGAACAGATCCCTCCTCAGTCTCTCTTCAGATATTTCTGCCGCAGATGCCATTTTGTCCTTAACGAAAGAAAAAAAAAAAAAGACACACGATCAGAATCTATGTAGATTTCTTCACTATTATTCCAGAAATATACTTCGTAAGCGTACGCGCGCGCACACACACACACACACACACACACACATGCGCGCGTGCGCACGCGCACACACACACACACACACACACACACACACACACACACACACACACACACACACACACGCAGGCACACACACACACACACACACACACACACACACACACCACACACACACACGCACGCACGCGCACGCACGCATGCATGCATGGACACACACAGGCAGACAGACAGACAGACAGACAGACAGACAGACACACACACACACACACACACACACACACACACACACACACACACACACACACAGAGACAGACAGATTGAGACACACACACACACACACACACACACACACACACACACACACACACACACGCGCGCGCGTGCGCGCGCACACACATACACACACACACACAGGCAGACAGACAGACAGACAGACACAGACAGACAGACAGAAACAGACACACACACACACACACACACACACACACACACACACTCACACTCACACACACACACACACACACACACCAATAGCAATTCTCGCAGCACACTTCAATTCACCCTACCACAGTGCATCATTCTATGTGTAATCTTAAAACAGCACCAAAGGCAATATTGTGTTTCACACACTTTGCAGAAATATCCATTTTTTAAAAATATCTGATTCCAAATGTTATGAGACTGTGATCCAGGCATTTTTTTCTTGGACCATCTTCTGTGCCATCTCAGTGGCCATTTATTCTTCCATCCCTTATTCCAGTATTCCATGCCCACGCCACACTCAGGCTGCCGTAGCAGCTTCAAGTACCTACCATGTTCCACTGGGAACCAACATGACCCAGAATCCTCGTGGTCGCCATCTGAAAAGACGCGCACAGCTGCCTTACTTTCAGTGATGGACAGCATGTCTCTTTCACATCTACATCCCTTCCTGACACAGTTAACATCTGGTGACAGTTACAGACCCATAGCCTGATGACCGTTGGGTCGGCAACAGTTACAGACCCATAGCCTGATGACCGTTGGGTCGGTAACAGTTACAGACCCATAGCCTGATGACCGTTGGGTCGGTAACAGTTACAGACCTATAGCCTGATGACCGTTGGATCGGCAACAGTTACAGACCCATAGCCTGATGACCGTTGGATCGGTAACAGTTACAGACCCATAGCCTGATGACCGTTGGATCGGCAACAGTTATAGACCCATAGCTTGATGACCGTTGGTTCGGTAACAGTTACAGACCTATAGCCTGATGACCGTTGGGTCGGTAACAGTTACAGACCCATAGCCTGATGACCGTTGGGTCGGCAACAGTTACAGACCCATAGCCTGATGACCGTTGGGTCGGTAACAGTTACAGACCTATAGCCTGATGACCGTTGGGTCGGTAACAGTTACAGACCCATAGCCTGATGACCGTTGGGTCGGTAACAGTTACAGACCCATAGACTGATGACCGTTGGGTCGGTAACAGTTACAGACCCATAGCCTGATGACCGTTGGGTCGGTAACAGTTACAGACCCATAGCCTGATGACCGTTGGGTCGGTAACAGTTACAGACCCATAGCCTGATGACCGTTGGGTCGGTAACAGTTACAGACCCATAGCCTGATGACCGTTGGGTCGGTAACAGTTACAGACCTATAGCCTGATGACCGTGGGTCGGCAACAGTTACAGACCCATAGCCTGATGACCGTTGGGTCGGCAACAGTTACAGACCCATAGCCTGATGACCGTTGGGTCGGTGGTCTGTTGGAGGTTCTCCATGTGTGGGACAGCGCATAACGGAAGGTGGAGGCCATCCCTGTCCTTCCGCTGCTTTGACAGTCCCTGTCCTGAATCAAACACTCATTTACACCAGCCGCCATGCCGAAGTGGTCAGCGTCGCAGACCCCTGTCCACTGGGAGGGTCATGGGTTCGATTCCCATCAGAACCGTGTGGGATTTTTCCTGTCCTGTCCGGCTTCTACCCAGAGCTGAGTTTTGGTACGAGATCAGTTGGGAAGACTGGGACCACATTGATCAGCAGTTTTAAAAAAATGTCTCAAAATTTTGTGGCCCTTCATGTCCCGCTCTCATGAGGACCTCAGTTTTGATGTCTTCTCCATGTCTGGGGCCTTAGTTTGGTTCCATGGGGGTCACCGGTATTGGCAAGTCCATGGGGGCTGTCGTTGGACGGACGTGGTGGCGCCCTCCGGACGGAGAGCTCACTCACGCTGACTCCACGACAAAGCAATTATTGTCGTCATTAGGCTCGTTTAGTAGGTGGTGTCCTGTGTATGTTGGATCAGAATAGACACCACTGAACACCACCGAAGTGACTCGGCATCAGTGCAGTGCCTCCTCCGGTGAGTTGCCTTTTAACAACTGCTCCCTGTGAATTGCCGGTGCCGGGGGGCTGTGGCGAGATGGGTTGGGCTGTGACTGTGGCTGTGGACGGGGGGGGGACTCAAATGAGCAGCGTGTATGCAGTGCCACTGATGTGGCACAGAAGGTCGGACAGCCAAAAAAGAGATAAAAAAAATAATAGAACTCCGTTACCGGTGGGCTGACGGGAAGTTTTCAAGCTGTGAAAATCCAACCCAATGGAGGGATCGAACTCACAACCCTCAGCTTCTCAGGCAAACCTCTAAACGCTTTGACTATGGGCGCCTCTGAACAACCAGTCGACTCGTTTGTCTTGGTGGAGGTGGGGGAAAGGAACAGGGGTGGGGATTAGTCTGTGCAAGGGTTTTGGAGAACGTTGCCGCATGGTGTCCTACAGGTGGAAGGAGGTGGCTTGAAGCCTCGCCTTCCAGTGTATCATCGAGTTACCCTCTTTTTCTGTGGCACAAGACAGATGAAGGAACACCGAGCTAATCGTCTGGTAATGGATTATTTTAGTTGAATGCTTGTACACCTGCAGCAAGCTTTCCACGCATGTCACACAAGAAGTCGATCTCATTGCTCTCTCTCTCTCTCTCTCTCTCTCTCTCTCTCTCTCTCTCTCTCTCTCTCTCTCTCTCTCTCTGTGCGCGCGCACGCGCACGCGCGCTCACGCACGCGCGCGCGTGTATGTGTAGAAGCCTTAATATATGACTGGGAAAAAAAGGTTGGGGAGAGTGTGCAAAAGGAAATCTTTCCATGACTAGAAGGAAACGCTTACACTGCTGTATAATTCGCCCTGCCACTCACTACTCTTCAAGTAATTGTTAAACATGGACCACGATGACTCCATTTACTTCAACCACACAGTCATGGAAAGTGTCTGAAAACATGACAGAAATGCTGACACGGTCATGGAAAGTGTCTGAAAACATGACGGAAATGCTGACACAGTCATGGAAAGTGTCTGGAAACATGACAGAAAATGCCGACTCAAAGTCGCATGACCCAGCAGTGTAGTGGCAGTGAGAGCCCTAAGAGGTCAGCCATGTCTGAGGACACAGCGTTACTGAAGGAAGGAAACCCACTGTTGGGGCTCTAACTGATACAGCACTCATTAGAGGTAGGCACCAGATCGATGCTGAAATGGTTTCAAAACGCATTGTATATCAAAGTTAGCTGTGCCTAGTTTTATGTATGACATGTCATTTTGTTTGA